>BQNB010048604.1:827-20988 GCA_026074375.1 Tanacetum coccineum
CAAGCAAACGCGTACAATACAAAAGGTACATTGCGGATTTATCGACATCGTCAATGACTTGAAAACACAGGGTGTTATATATATCAAGTTCAGAAGGGTTAGAAAAGGGATATGACATATTTCAACAACTACTCTCACAGTTGGAAGCTCATGGTGCTGAAATATCTACTGAGGATGCAAATCACAAGTTTCTCAGATCTTTGCCCCCAGCTTGGTCAAATCTAGCAATGACTATGAGAACCAAACCAGATATTGTCACTTTATCCATTAATGACTTGTATAATAACCTTAGGGTTTTGAGCAGGAACTCACAAGTACCTCAAAATCATCTGCAAGTGCTCAAAATGTTGCTTTTATTTCACACAGCAAGAGCAGCACTAACAAGGTTAAGTCTGGTCATACTGGTGCCAACAGTACTTATACTCCTTCTACTTCTTCAAACTATATTCCAAAAAGAGAAGTTCCTGCTGGTTTTGCTGATGAAGTTATTTATTCACTCTTTGCCAAACAATCAGAAGATTTGGACTTGCTTCATGAAGACCTAGAACAGATTGATGATATGGACATTAAAGAAATGGACATAAACTGGCAGATAGCAATGGATGCTATATCGAATGAAGAAGTTATACAAAAAGAACTGCGAAGTGAGAGTCTGGTGATGGAAACAAACTGTTGTTTTGGGAGGAAAAAGAAGCTTGAATGTTTCAAATGTCACAACACTGGTCATTTTGCTAGAGAATGCCCATCCAAGGGGATAAATGATGGAAAAACGAGAGACTCTTTTTATCATAGATCAAAGGAGCTGCGAAAGAAAGGCAGAAATCAGAAAATGGTATGCGCGGGGGGGGGGGGGGGGGGGATGACTATGGATGATGGTGTTGTTAATTGGGGAGAACATACAGTAGAGGAAGAAGAGACAAATCATGCACTCATGGCAATCAGCTCAAATACTGAGGTATCATTATGTTCTAAAACTTGCATTGGTTCATATAATAAGCTTAAAACATTGTGTGATGAACAAACAAATCAGTTAGGGTGAACATAAAGAAAGAAATTACCTGACTTATACTCTAGCTTGTTTAAGAAAATTAGAAGCTCAAATTGTTACTTTTCAAAAGCAGCAATTATCTCTAAATGAACAGCTTACATTTCAAGCAAATGAAATATATGCAAAAGATGAAAAGCTTAAAATATATAGGAGAATAGGAATGAAAGCTGTAAAAGAAAAGGAACAATTGCAGAAAACATTAGATTCATGGAAAAATTCTTCTAAAAACCTTTGGAAATTAGTTGATTCAGGTATGACTTCAAATAGTAAAGTTGGCTTAGGATATGAAATACAATCAAACAAAGAGGTTTTAAGCTATGAGGAAGAAATGAATCGTACTGTGTTTAAGTGTATAAAAGAAG
Source organism: Tanacetum coccineum (assembly GCA_026074375.1). NCBI lineage: Eukaryota > Viridiplantae > Streptophyta > Magnoliopsida > Asterales > Asteraceae > Tanacetum > Tanacetum coccineum. Next base: position 2,238 of record BQNB010048604.1, read on the forward strand.
ATTTTCTTAACAAACCCTTATACAGTAGATTTTCAAAGACTGATAATTTCAAAGGAGTTCCACATCCATTAACTAGAGACTATACTCCTAAACCACAAGAGGAAATTGATGATTCTTTGTATGTTTATGGTAAAAAGGGACCTTAAAAGCCTAAAATTAGTGACCTCGTATGACAACTTCACTGAGCATTCTACCTGTCAATCAAATGACAGTGAATGATCTTTTAGAAATCCCTCTGAGCACTCTTCTGATGTCATGAATCAGAATAGGATAAGTGGTACCAATGAGATGTCTACATTAAAAGTATGTTACAGCAAATGAAAAAAGTCGTGTCTAAATCAACAAGAAAGCTTTGAACGAGTTGGTAACAACACGTAAAAAACTCTAAGGAACAAATGAAAAATCAAGAGACACATGATGTTTAAGGATGAATCTTGAATGAAAATAATGGAAAGAGAAACTAGGAGGAGAAGGTTACTCTTTCATTAAGAAAAAGTGTTTTGTTTGTGGCAGCCTATGTCATTTGATCAAAGATTGTGACTATTATGAAAAGAAAATGGCAAGAGAGACTGAGTTTAAGAAACAAAGGGTTTTTAATGCTGGTAACAAGGTGGCAAAACCAGTATGGAACAATGCAAACAGGGTTAATCGTGCTAATCATTTTGTACCTAGACCAGTACAACTTAATGCTGTTAGGGCAAATGTTAATACTGGTAGGGCAAATATTAATACTGTTAGGGCAAATGTTAATTCTGGTAGGACAAATGTTAATTCTGTTAGGCCTAGAGTTAATACTGGTAGTTCTAATGTTAATACTGTTAGATCTAGACAGCCAGTACCTACCATGACCTCAAATAGATTTAGTCCTAAAGGACCCCAGGTGAATTAATTTAATCAAAGAAAGCATTTTTCTAAATCTCATTCACCTGTGAGAAGTCCTATTGATAGAATTACGCAAAACAAATGTCTTAATTTCAATGTGTAAAGGGGCAAATTTGGGTCACTGCTGTTAAGACCGTCAAGCAAGTTTATAATTGGAGAACTCTAGACCAAAACTCCAATTTGTGATAGTGGAGCAAACTTTTATTAGAATTGTTGGAATTGCTAAAAGGTCCACAAGGCAGGACCAAGCATGGTAAAGGCCTGGGTCCCTAAGAGAAACTAGTTTCTCTTTTTCATGTGCAGGACCATCCACTCAAGAACATGGGAGATAGAGGTATATTTGATAGTAGATTGCTCAGGGACATTGACTAGTAACAAGGATTACCTGGATGATTTTGAAGGAATTCAAAGGTTGGGATGCTGGTTACCATATTGGATGGTAGCAAAGGTTACATAATGGTAAAGGTAGATAAAAAGTTGGTAATTTTGAATTTGAAGTGTGTCTTTTGTTAAACGAACTTAGGGCATTTTAATCTTTTCTCTTTATCACAAATATATGGATTAAGCAAGCACAAGGTTCTTTTTACTGAAACTGAATATCTTGTTGTGACTTCTGACTTTAAAATGCCTGATGAAAATCAGATACTTCTAAAGGTCCCTAGACAACACAATATGTACAATTTTTTTGATATGATAGACACCTGGGTGGTCCTGCAAAAAGTTTTCGCCTGTCTTGATTGCAAAAGCACATCTGATGAAATCTAAATTGTGGCTCAGGGGGTTAGGTCATAAAAACTTTAACTAACCTAAACAAACTTGTGAAGGGGAAATTTGGTTCGAGGTTTACCTTCCAAAGGTTTTCAAAATGATCATTTCATCAGAGAGAGATGTATATGAGAAGAAGAAGCTCAATCCAGTGCAAAGATTCTCTTCAGACAATAATGTTGCTGACCTATTGACTAAAGCGTTTAATGGACCAAGCGTTAAACTTTTTGGTCTTCGTCTCGTTGTGTACGATGTGTACCGGATTTCCGGTGCTGCGTTTGCTGTTGCGTTACCCCCCGTGTTCTGTGCTTAACTGCTGCATGGAGTTCTACCTATACGGACCCCCCTCTCCCCCCCCCCCCCCCCCCTTGCAAGGTTGTTTAATTTGAACTTCCGCTGCTTATATTGTATATGGTATATCCACTTCTACATTTGAGGGGAGGATTTTGTATAGTTTGTTCTGTTTGTTAGACAACTTAGTTTTGTTAGTTAACATAATTAGTTCTGGTAGAATAATTAATTCTTGTAGTGTATAGTAGTGTGTTTTGTGTTTGCATTAACTCTTTCAGGCCAAGCATGAATTGAAAGATGGATTGGAGCATGGATTTAAGGCTTAAAGACAGTCGTGAGGTTAACAGCTTAATTCTGGTATTATTCTAATTAATTCTGGTAGCTTGGTTGACCAGATTTAAGTCTGGTAGACCAATATTAAGTCTGGTATCTAGCCGTTGGGTACTGGTTGACCAAAGTCTTTGACTTTTCTTTAAATATGACCGTTAGACAAAAATTGCGGCTATATTTCAGTGATTAATGATTTTTATTGGACACTTAATGGTTTATCTCAATAAAAATAGCTTTCTTCGTTAAAAAGAAACTACTTTTAAGGAGGTTCAATCAAAATTCGTTAATTCTCACCTATAAAAAGTCAATTAACTTTTACACCAGTCTTAATTCACCTAAACAAGTCAAACTCAATTGCAAAAACTCAAAGCAATACAACCTCTACACCTGAATTTTTAAACAATGGCGCCAATGGCTTTCGTACCTAAGCATAATCAGGTGGGATTTCTTAAGAAACCTGAAGGAAGTGCAGGTTTTGAGCAGATAGTTGATTTTCTTAAAGGCACTCACATCAGGTGCCTTTGGAAATACATCACTACTATCCCCTTCTCGTCCTCTAATTCGCTATATCCTCATCTCTCTCGCTAGTTTTAGAGATAGATGTATGATAGTGTTCATGTCATAACACTTAATTAATGGGGAACAAGAATTAAAAGCACAATTGATACGATGGAATACCAATTTCTGATCAATGTTAGAATAACCTATACTGCAGATGAAAAATGGTAATCACTGGTTCACTAATGCTGAATGAAATTTTTGAGGGGATGCTAATTGGGGATATCCCAATAGATATAACTTTTTCATTTTGCAAAAAAGATTTTACCCCTAATGGAAATTTATGGCGTCCTCCACCACATTTTTACATTGTATAAGTTCATAAAGTGGGGGGAGGGTGTTGGGATCAGTTTGGTAGCATAACTTGCTACTGCGCTAATCTCCTCTTCTACTGGAAGAACTTATAATTTTTCTAAAATTGATTTTTGAAGCAAATGGTGTGCCAATGGAACAAGTCTGAAGAAGTTTCTAATGTAGTCCCATATTTTTATCAATGTGGATGTTTGGAAAGCTTAAACCTGTTAACACTATCTTTTATTAGCTATCGATTGACTAAAAGATTTTTCGGGAAACATGAAAGAGGGTTTGACTGTGGGTGTTAGTTGTCCATTGTTAGCTAACATGATTGCAGGACATGATGAAAACCAAGGTGAACCACAAGAAGAGCCTATTGAATCACAACCCCCACCAAATGCATCGATACCCTCTACCTCTCAACCTACATTGGCAGAAATCACTACCCTGATCAAGGATTAGAAACTAAGACTTGAACTTCATGGGCTATCATATGCATTTTGTTCACACTCCTCCCAACCCAAGTTGGAACATCTTACCTGAACTTAATTCCATATCACCTGACCTATGGTGCATCACTCTAATGACAACCACAAACCTTCAATGTCAACAACCAGGCTTCTCCTCGATCCACAACCAACTTCCACCACCTAAGTTCCCCACCGCTTCAAAGGTCCTACTTCAACTTCTGTTGAGGCTTCAAGATTCAATGTTTTAGCTGATTTGCTTAACTAGTACCTTAATTTGTTTACTAGGATTGATAATTTAGAGAAAGAACTGAAGGGATATAAATAGACCACAGCTGCTGTTATAGTGAAATTGGTAAAGAAGGTCAAAAAGCTAGAAACAAGGGTTAAGTATGGGAATCTACCAAACAGGAAGATGGTTCTAAGTGACTCAGAGAGTGAAGATGCTGCTAATTCTTCCAAACAGGGGAGGAATTTAGGGGAAGAAGATGTATTTAAAACTTTTCACAACCTCCTAGTTTTGTTGATCCTGATCATCCTAAGAAGGTCTATAAGGTGGTCAAAGCTTTGTATGGTCTACATCAAGCCCCTAGAGCTTGGTATGCTACTCTGTCTACATTTCTAGAAGAGCATGGATATAGAAGAGGATCAATTGACAAGACTTTGTTCATTAAGAAAAACAAAAAGGATATCATGCTAGTTCAAGTATATGTTGATGATATCATTTTTGGATCTACTAAAAAGTCTTGGTGTGATGAATTTGAGACCTTGATGAAAGGAAGGTTTCAAATGAGTTCAATGGGAGAACTTACTTTCTTCCTAGGATTGCAAGTCAAACAAAGTCAGACTGGTCTTTTTATCTCTCAAGACAAGTATGTTGCTGACATGTTGAAGAAATTTGATCTTGCAAGTGTGAAAACAGCAATTACCCCTATGGAAACCAAGATGGCATTAACCAAGGATGAGGAGAGTGCTGATGTAGATGTACACCTGTATAGATCTATGATAGGCTCTCTTATGTATCTAACTGCCTCTAGGCCAGATATTATGTTTGTTGTTTGTGCTTGTTCTCGTTTTCAGGTCAATCCAAAGGTGTCACATCTCATTGCTGTGAAGAGGATCTTCAAATACCTTAAGGGCAAACCCAATTTGGGCTTATGGTATCCAAGAGAGTCACCTTTTGCCTTGGAGGCTTTTTCAGATAGTGACTATGCTGGAGCTAATCTAGACAGGAAATCCACAACTGGTGGATGTCAATTTCTTGGAAGGAGGCTGATTTCATGGCAGTGCAAGAAGCAAACCATTGTAGCTACCTCAACTACTGAAGCTGAATACGTTGCTGCTGCAAACTGCTGTGGACAGATATTGTGGATTCAAAATCAATTGTTGGACTATGGTTTCAATTTCATGAATACCAAAATCCACATTGATAATGAAAGCACAATATGTATAGTGAAAAATCCAGTGTTTCACTCAAAGACAAAGCACATAGAGATAAGGCATCATTTCATCAGAGATGCATATGAGAAGAAGCTCATACAAGTGCAAAAGATTCACACAGACAATAATGTAGCTGACCTGTTGACTAAAGCGTTTGATGGACCAAGGTTCAACTTTTTGGTGGTCAACATTGGTATGGTAAATCCATAGCTACATTTGAGGGGAGGATTTTGTATAGTTTGTTCTGTTTGTTAGATAACTTAGTTTTGTTAGTTAGCATAATTAGTTTTGGTAGAATAATTAATTCTTGTAGTGTATAATAGTGTGTTTTGTGTTGCAAAAGACTACTGCTTATGGTCCTAAAGAAGATTTGGAGAGTGTATTTGCTGAAAATCTTAGGATTATGTTTGATCCACCACAAAGTGAAGATATTTCGTGTGGAGTTTACCTATGCACACTCCTATAGTGAACTGGATATATTATGATTCATGTAATGTTTACTGTTTGAACTTACATAACACAACAGCCATTTATATGTTGGCTGAAAGGTCATATCTCTTGTCAGAAGAAGTGTGCAGTATGATGCTTAAGAAGAAGTTGTTTGCTCAAAATACTGAAGTTAAGAAAAAACTGGTAAAATCGATTGAGAAAAAATCTAGGATTAAAGCTTAAGTGTTTGAAAGAATTATTAGCATATCTATGGAAATTGATAAGTTGAAGATCTAGAATGGAGATGAGGAGAACAACACTTGGTGGAGGTGCTTTAGCACTTACACAACAAATGGTGTTCAGTTCACCAAGCCTAACCATCATTAAGAACTGACTTAACCACAGGGGTACGGCTTGTGGAAAAGTATTTCTCAAATCTGTTTTATGGTTAACAAGTTGCCAATAAGTTGTATGGTTTTCAACTCACCATATCTGTTTGAGTGAAGAGTTGGCTATCCCACAAGTTTATGGATTGTGGTAAAGGCTGTGGAAAAACAATAACTAGTCCATGAGATTATGGCTTATGGTAAAGACAAATTGAAAATCCATATTAGATGGTTGACACTTTACCAAAAAGTGGATGGTACATCAACTCACCAAGTTTCATGTACAAAGAGTTGATATGGTAATCAATCCACCATGGAATTTACCTTTTCTAGGTGCCAAAGGATTGACTAGCCCTGAGCAAACGGCTACAGGTAAAGGCATCTCAAATCCGTTCATGGCTGTAATGGTTTGCCAAAAACCATATGGTATTCAACTCACCAATGTTTCACGTACTGAGAGTTGAAATGGTTTTCAGTCAACCATGGACATGCACCTTTCTGGTGGCCAAAGGACTGACTACTCCAGAGTTAATGGCTAACTGGTAAAGAGACATCAAATCCATTAAATTTTCAATGATTCACCTCTCACAGGAGTTAACACACCTGGAAGTGATGAGAATAGTCTGAAACTTTATGATTTGATGTACATATAGTCAATATAGCTGTTTAAGTGTTGCTGATATGAAGTGTTGCTGAAAAGTTATGAAGATTAGTTGCTGCAAAGATCAAATAGAGATGATACAAGTGTACCTGTTTCAAAAAGATGCTGCAAAGAACAAGGAGCTGCAAGTAATTCAAGAAAATCAAATGTGGTAGTTCCAAATATTTTAAAAGACAAAGTTTACAACAATTTTCAGAAGCTCAAAGATGAAGGTACTCAAAGAAACTTGAAGATCACAAGTGAAGTTCAAGTTAGGGGAGGATTGTTGGGAAATATATTGTAAAAGACTTAATACTGGTAGTATAACAGTTAAGTCTGGTAGTATTAGTTAGTTCTGCCAAGTACTATGTTAAGTCTGGCAGTACTAAAGTTAGTAAGTTAAGTCTGGCAGTACTATAGTTAGTACTGGCCTTATCTAGTTAAGTCTGTTTATGTAACAGAATAGTGATAATAGTTATCTTAGAGATATCTTAGGAGATATCTTAGGAAAGGATATGCATTATCCTTTGACACGTTTGTAAAGCCCATTAGGGTTTCCTTGGTGTATAAAAGGAACCCTACGGCACAATGTTTAGCATGAGATTGAAATAGAATTCTAATATAAATTAATAGCAAATAGCAAAGTTTTACATTGTGTTCTTGTGTTAAGATTCCGCATTAGTACATAGTATTCATAGTCATTGTCTTTCATATAGTTGATTTGGATTTATTCAAGTTAGCTATTGTCTTACAAAAGGCTAATCAGATCCAAGACTTTGGACCAACACTTATTTCTCATGCTTTTGTGTCATCTATATTTTTTCCATATTTACTTAGATAATAGTAATGGTTATTTGTCTTCCATTTGCCTATTAGTAAGCTTGAAGATATAACTTGGCCTCAGTTTATAGTAAACTGGTGTTTATACATAAAGTTAGTATTGGGTACAATGGGTTGAAATGAATCAAAATGCTTTTAAACTTTTAATTATGTGTTACATGTATATGTCTAAATGCTATTAATATATATATATATATATATATATATATATATATATATATATATATATATATATATATATATATATCTATATATATATATATATATGCAGGTACAACAGCTGCAAGAAATGTTAAGAAGCACCATGCCACCAATCTAACGAATAAGGTATCGACAAGACTGTGGATTGTTATAGATATACCCAAGAGGACAATTTACATACTCCTATATTCTGATTAAGAAGATGACGAACGACAAGAGGACTATTTGATCTTCTTGGAATCAACATCTTTGTTTCAACAGCTGATGCAAAAAAAACCCCCCTTTAGTAATCGCCAACACGATTCTCTCAATCCTAGTGAAACGCCCTATTTTAGACTCTAAATTTGACTAAAAAATATTTTTTTTGCTTAAACGCATGACCAGGAATGATCTTTTGTCATTCTTTTACAAACTGATCAAAATAAAAAAACAATCACTATTTGGAAATAATTTGAAATTTAAATAGACTCAATTATCTTTGAAATGACGGGTGGCACGACTTCTAACGACTTACGATTTAAAAGATATGATTTTTTTGAAAGATTGACTAAATATGAAAAAATTTCATTTATACTCTGACGAGAGCATATGGCCATATACTGAAATTCCATATGACCATATGCTGGCCATATACCCTCTATTAACCTTTTGACAGAACTATATGACCATACGCAGAAAATCTCATATGGCCATAAGTAAGCCACATGCCCTTTATTAGCTTTCTGACAGAACCGTATGACCATACACAGAAAATCACATATGGCCATATGCAGGCCATATGCCCTTTATTAGCTTTCTGACAGAACCATATGACCATACACAGAAATCTCATATGGCCATATGCTTACTGCAGAAAACTCATAAAAAACTATACTTTGCAGTTTGCTTTATTTCTGGAAAAACATACTTCTGGAACTCGAAAATTCATGAAAATTTCCTGAAATGCTTAAAACAACATATATTTAATAGAAATGTAAAGTTTTGACATTTACATTACACGGATACGTGTTTTACCAAAATGGGTAGAATTTACTAAACGTTTCAAATGACCCATTATGCAAACTATTAAGCAACATACATATACACACTTAACGAAGGTGTGTTACGACATTACTATAACATCTAAAACATGACCATACAAGTTTACGACCCATAGTATTTAAAATGGGTAAGTTTGGTTAGTTACCAAACACCCCTTTAACACTTTACACAAATACACTAACCACATCATTTTCAACATTCACTAAAACCAATTCAAGAATAAACATTAGACATATGAACCACATTTTTATGACTCCAAATTGAAGATAACCCAAGATTAAACACAAGAAATATACCAAAACAACAATCGACACTTGGGGATTCAACTTCAAAGACTCTTTGGTCCAAAGATGGTTTAAAACTTACCAATCCCAAAATGCTAACTTCAATCACTAAGAAGCTAGCTTTTCTCCTTACTCTTGTCTACTCCATTCGAACCTACAAAACATTTATAAACTTTATTCATAAGCAAAACACTTAGTAAGTATATGACTTAAACTACATTCATCAAGTTATAACTAGTGATTAGACTAGCTATAACCCATCAAGGAGTACATTCATAATATCAAAACATACCTTTCACAAGCAAATAATTATGCTAACATTACACATATACTAGCATTGGATCCAAGCTACATTACATTCATAACTCCTTGAAACATTACTTCATAATACATCATAATTCAATAAAATTGACATTATAATAACATTAACAAGTTTAGTCATTATACTTACCTTGATTATGCCTTTAGTTTCCTACTTAAAACTGAAAGCTTGCTCCTTCTTTGTTTCCTATAGGGGAATTAACCCTAATAATAACTAATTAGTATTTAGGATCATAAATTAACAACCTTTACTCATTATACCTAAAATTCATTACATAAACCCTAATTTTCAGATTGGATAATTACTTACTTGTTGTGGGGAATGCAATTAGAGACTCCGATTAGCTTGATTATTCCTTCCTCCTTGATCAATTTCTCAATTTAAGAAACCTTATATTTTTCCCTCTTTTCTTGCTTGATGTTGACACAGGCTCACCCACACATACTTGTAAATTCTTGAGAATGCCAGATTAGAACTAATATTGATATTTAGTTAATTTAGTTTGTCCTATTAGCAAAACTTGCCCTTCGAGTCTCATTCTTTTTAATTTGAGCACTTATCTTTTAACCACTTAAAACTTATTTTTTCTAACTTATAACTTTATCATTTTCTTATAAAATTCATTCTAAACAATATAATATTATTATTAATTATTATAAAATAATACCTCGTCGGGCTACGGGTGTTACAATTCACCCCTTCCCTCTTAAACATGATTTCATCCCCAAAATATACTCTTGAAATAGGCGAGGATACCTAATCCTCATCTTCTCTTCCGGTTCCCACCTAATTCTTGTGCCTTTACGATGCTTCCATTGTAATTTCACCAATAGAATTAATTTGTTGCTAAGTTGCCTTAATTTCCTTCCTATAATTGTCACCGATTCTTCTGGAGAGGTTAACTCTGGATCAATCTCTATATCATCCAAAGTGATCAAACTTGACTCGTCCGCTAAGCACTTCCCTAAATAAGACACATGAAAGGTATTATGAATACCTCTTATTTCTTCGGGTAATTCCAAGATATAAGCTACTTCCTCAACTCGCTTCAAAATATTAAACGACCCTATAAACCTCGGACTAAGTTTTCCCTTGTTCTTGAACCGAAACACACCTTTCCACGGTGAAACTTTCAACATAACGAAGTCTCCCACATTAAATTCAATCAGACTCCTCCTATTATCGGCATAGCTTTTCCACCTATTTTGTGCCGCCTTCAATCTTTCACGAATGGTCTCTATCTTCTTGGTTTTTTCTATGACCACATCCGTGCTTTCTAACCCTTTACTCCCCACTTCTTCCCAACATACTGGTGTAGACACCTTCTACCATAGATCATCTCATATGATGGCATTTTGATACTCGTGTGGTAACTATTATTGTAACAAACTCTGCCAAAGGTAGATGATCATCCCAATTGCCTCCAAAATCGATTACACATGCTCGTAACATATCTTCCAATGTTTGAATCATTCATTCTCTTTGACTGTCTGTTTGAGGATCAAAAGCTGTACTCATATGCAACTTCGTACCTAGCTCTTCTTGAAAATTAGAAGTAAAGCGTCCATCTCTATCTAAAACAATAGAAACATGTACTCCATGACGGGCGGCGATCTCGTTGACATAAATTTTTGCTAACTTATGAACATACATATTTTCTCAGATTGGGATAAAATGAGCACTCTTCGTTAAATAGTCTACTATGACCCAAATTGCATCATGCTTCCTTGTCATTCTCGATAGCTTAGTCATAATATCCATCATAATTTTCTCCCACTTCCAAACTGAAATCTTTAAAGGTTGAATTTTCCCATACGGCTTTTGATGCTCTACCTTGACATTTAAACATGTCAAGCACTTCTCAACACAGTTTACATAATCCCTCTTCATACCCGGCCACCAATAATTCTTCTTCAAGTTGAGATACATTTTTGTAGCTCCCGAATGAATAGAGTACTTTGATTTATGCGCTTTATCTAAGAGTAACTCCTTGGCATTGCTTTGAAAAGGAATGTAGATTCTCCCGTGTAGAGTCTTAATCCGCCAACTATCTTCTTCGAGATAAGGAATGTGAGATGTAATATGCTCACTTTTCCAATTCTCTTCTTTCAACGCTTCCACTTGAGCCGCTTTTATTCTATCGAAAAGATCAGAAGTAACGATCATTCATAATGAGTAAATTCTCGCGACTTTCTCTCTTTCTTTTTGACTCAACGCATCCGCCACCACATTCGCCTTACCAGGATGCTAACAAATTTCACATCATAATCTTAAGTAAATCTAACCACCTTTATTGCCTCATATTTGGATCTTTCTTTTCTAAGAAATATTGAAGACTTCTATGATCGGTGTAAATTATAAATTTTACACCATAAAGATAATGCCTTTAAATCTTTAAAGTAAAGACTGAAGAATACTAGATTATCTTTACTCACAATCAAACAAATGAAGAACTAGAGAGAGAAAGGATGGGATGAACACTTCTAGAGAGAGAAAGGAAAATAGGAAATATTAGATTAGTAAAATGAGAAAAGAGAACAACCAACCCTCTCCATGGTGTGGAGAGGGGTATTTATATCCTAGAGTGGCTGGCCATCAATGTTTTATGAGGATGTACCAGCAAGGAAGGGTCAAAGCCACATAGATGAGTCAAACTATAATCTTAAATCCAGTAATGGTTATGCTAGTTCAAGATCATGGGGAAGGGAAAGGGGATGGTCTAGTTCTAGACAAAACCTTTGGATGAAGATGATGACGTTATGGTTTTAGAGAATAGTGAAACTAAAGAAGAAGATGTCAAGGAGGATGAATCTGATCACAATAAGGAGCGATACACATTTGAATATGATGATGACGATGGGGAATTTGACGACCTAGATTGAAGTCTCTTAATTTGTTTCATCAAGTAGTTTCTTTATGAAATATTATCATGATAATGTGGCATTATGCTTTATGAAATATTATCATGATAATGTGGCATTATGCTTGAATATTGATACGTTGCTTCACTTGCTTACTTGATATTTTTGGTTTAAATGTGAGCTTTGTTAGATGTATTAACTATTACGTATCTCAGATTTTTTTTGTTTTCTGCAATCCGCATAAAAGTGTGACATATGTCATAAAAAAATTAGTATATTTAGTGCGACTAATATTTATGAATCATGCGCTTTGGTATGCGCCTCACCTCAAGGCTCATTGACCCCCTTTGCGCCTTAGTGTGCCTTGAGACTTTCAGAACATTGCCGGCCATATGGAACCTTAGTGGGTTCATAATGGACTTTGGGCCTTACTAGATTATTTAGTTTCCAAATATTTCTATACGAGCTATCTAATGATATAATGGACGTGACCAACATTTTTCGTGTTCCTAACAATCTCCTCCTAAGGGAGGTCACTCCATTTTACAAAAACTTAAACCTAACATACTATGCTTTGTCTTTAGTCTTGTGCTCGCATACTTGTTTTTTCTTTACGTCATCTTGTGAACATGATGTAGTGATCTTTGAGTTTAGGCTTGAGCTTGTTCCATATAGCTTGACTTGTATGTGAACTTGAGCTTCTTTGAGATCATCAGCCAAGCATAATCTCTTATCATCATATTGTGATCTTTTGCCTTCTTGTGAACTTGTGACTTCTGGACCGACATGCTCATACTGTTCTTGTTGTTGAAAGCGTGTGTAACCATCTTTCTTGACATTCTTTAACTTTAACACTTCGTCACTTTATGGAGGACGTGCGGTATCAACTTAATACTTCGTCGCTTCAAGCAAGACGTACGGTATCAGAGTAGCAGAAGTCTTGAAACATGTACTTAGGCTTTCATGATGTCTATACTTTTGTCAGTCAAGTATGAGCATGTGGCTTTGAATCTTGACTCGTCTTGATCCTATAGCAGCGACTATCAGGATTACCTGCAAGAAAATGGTTATTGATAATCAATAAGTATGGACGAGAGTGGCTTTGTCACTTCATCGAATACGGTTGTAATAACCACGGTTCCTTGTTAATCAATATAAATACTGCTTGTGATCAGGTAGAATTCTAAAGAATCTCCTTGACAGGGTTTCACAGCTGCACTAGCCGCTCTCATTACCGGAGAGTCTCAAAGCAGACAACACAGTAAGAGTGAACATAAGATTGAAAATTGATTTAGAAAATCAGTCGGTGTATCAAGATGCAAACGGTTTTTATGACACACCAACAGTTTTATCATTTTCAAAATTTATTCGTCAATTCATAAGCTGGACCGAATCGATATCCAGTATCACAAGTTCGATCCGTGTAGGATTTCACAAGTCACCTACCAAGAGCTTGTTTAATGTTGGCTCAAGCAGGATTTCCATCTTCATTGTGACAACTTAAGTGTCACTCCGATGTTTTGGCAAAATCTCAAGGATGATGCATAGGACTCTTGACATATATTTCTTGTTTTTCACATTGTGTGAATTAGCAAGCATATTTTAGATAAGTGTCCTAATAAGATTTATGGATGATCTCTTTTGGTTCTAGAATCAATAGTGCACTTTGGTTTTAGTGATCGGAGGCTGGAGCAGATTGCCACCTTTTCAATACCAACTAACTCGGAGTGAGAAAGTTGATAGAAATGCATGTAATCTTTGTGAGAAATGAAACATAAATCTTTTAAGAGTCTGAGTGGCTAGGGAGGGTTATGCATTGCATCACTGGGTCCATGATGTCAGTCTTCAATGTCAACAATCATCTTTGTGATTCTTGACAACAGATGTATTGACCCGGTTTCTGCCTAAGTGTAAGGAGGGCTTCTTTCTTTTCACCCTTTATCTTAACTTTTCTTTTTAATTTTTCAACCCCTTCAGTGCTTACCGAGACTTCATAACTAGTACCTTGTTGGGTTTGTTCCAGTACTAGCTCCATCTCAGTCGGCACTTTTCCCTTATCCTCACTTTACTCCTTTTTTCATACCTAAGGACTTCTACACTATCTAGTGGAATATCCCTGGGTAGATCCCTCCGGTTCTGGCTGGATCATGGGAATGAATACCTAAACTTAACCACCTTATAACTCCAATACTGTAATTTAAATGGTCGGTCTTTGGTACTTCCACATTTCAGCCAACAAGTAACTAATTGTTATGCTCCCCCTCAACATATGCATCGATATTCGAAAACATTTAGCACATAAAGGGAGAAGCTTGCACATGAGTCCTTAAATTCACATCTTTAGCCATATATTTTAATCACATTTTCTCCCCTTATCAAAAATGTCAAACCTCTTGATATTTTGGATATAAATTGATTCAAATATTAATGTGTTCGGGGAAAAAATTTCCAATTATTAACAAGCTTATTATTGGAACATGTTAATGCTCCCCCTCAATTTTTGAGGGTATGTGTTGAGATTAAAAGCTTCATAAGGCTGTTTGGAATTACTACTGCTCTTATAAAAGTTAGTGCTTCTTAAGAAGAAAGGTTTGTGTTACTATTGCTAGTACAAAGATTGTGAAATATATGATAAGTAGTTAGTACTGCCAGTATAAACTTAGTACTGCTAGTGTAACTTAGAACTGCTAGTATATGTTAGTACTGCTAGAGTAAAGTTAGTACTGCTAGAGTAAAATTAGTACTGCTGGTGGAGAATGAAGAAAATATTCTAAGTAGTTACTACTGCTTGTACACAGTTAATGCTGCTGGTGTATAAGTTACTGCTGCTAGTGTTTAGAGTTAATGCTGCTGGTACAAAGTTACAACTGCTGACAGAGTTACAACTGCTAATGGATAAAGATCGATTGAAGATAAAGATTGCTGAATCCCAGTAGCAATATCATTGAGAGCGGTGAGAACATGGTTTAGTGTGCCATCACTGAACTTGTGAAGTTCATCAGTGCGCACCAAACTATTTATGTCATTGACATCTTGATAGATAATGCATTGGATATTATGGTAAGCAGTGTAGGGAGTCATTTTTCTAAGATCTGAACGGTATGAGTCTGGTCTTGAGAGATTTATCTTCTTTTGGTAGCTTTCAACTGCCAGTTGTAGATCCTCCACACGTTCTTGAATGACAATGCGTCTCGTGTACAATCTCAAAGCCACATTTAGTGCAAATCGTTCATCCAAATTGAGGTTGGCCAGCTTACCTTGAACAAGAAAAAGTAACATATCTTCAATGTCTTGGTGACGAAGTCTTTGAAGTCGTATTCTTAAAACCTGTACAGCTGATCGTCCTGCCTTCGAACAATAATCTCTTCCAAATGTTTGTAACCAAAGAACTCCATGATCTTGTATAACACCCCCATTTTTTACATATAGCAGCGGAAGCTAATCTGGGGTATTATTTCATAGTACAATAACTGTCAGATTCATAGAAAAACGACTCAATAAGAGATGTTTTTTAAGATAAGTTATCATTCATTATTCTCTAGAGTTGTAAAACAGAGTCCCAAAAATCTACATGAAGACATAAAGTTTGAATGATAACAGTTTAGCCATCTTCAAGTCCGTGCCACTCCGTGCCATAAGTTGCTCAAATACCTGAATAAAACTATGCTAAAAAGGTCTACACAAGGTGAGTGAAAGTCTTAGGTTTATGTTAAACAGTTTGAAATACAAGTCAATAGTGGTTACGTTGTTATACATACCTCATATGTGTGAATATTGCTATGAGTATCATTGTATTATAGAAAATCAGTATTATTGCCCTATAGCTCATGACACCGATAACCTTGTGATATTCAATAATAACAGGAGTTGCCCAACGGGTGCTTTGCAAACACTCGCTAGTGATTCAAATGAAGTTGCGTTTGGTTTGCAAAAACGTATAGTACACCAACGTGGGGAGTTCAGTCCCAATTATAGATCTATTCACAAGCATTCGCGCTTAGCTGAAAATAATTATCGGTTCATGATAGTGGGTTTAATGGCATAAGTAAGGACTTGGCAATAATAGATCAGGATAGCATACTGTTAGTATTTTACTCTTGCTATTCTTGGTTTCTATTGCTTGTATCCCCTCTCGCGGGTTTTTGAATTATTAGAAGATTGAAAATTGCACGTTTGATACTACCTTAACAGGGAAATCTGATTGATGGCAAAAGTATATCAGTGAAGTAAACGGGGGCCTCGTCAGCAATCCTAGGGTAATATGTCAAGTCTTAGTGTGTTTGTTTATGTTAAATCGTTTATATAGTTTAACGTATTACTTTGAGTTATTAATGTATAATAAATATTGTATCATGTTCGGGCATCATTATTCAGAAGGCATTGTAGTAAACGTTAGAGGAGCCTGAACTTTAAATCGTAAATCCAGGAAACTCGTCAAAACGTATACCCAAATGAAACTCCTCACATAAAGCTCCCTAGTAACGTGATACGATAAAATTTTAAGTTTCTTCAAAAGTTAGTCGATGATAAATTACGTTAAATATATAACGTAATTGTTGTATAATGCGTCGATCGATGATTAATAACGATTAATGTGTCGGGTTTTAATAAAATCGAGTTTTATAATACGTAATTTTTATTTTTTATTAATTTATATAAAAATATATATTTTATATTTTTAAGTTGCAAAAATGGCTCTAATTATATACCTAATTTATCAAACTTTTACAATTTTAGTCCTTTATATATAAAATATATATAATTTAAACCTTTAACTTTGAAACTTGTCAAGATAGGTCCTTATAGTTATAACTTTAAAATAATGACATTTTAAGCCCCTCTAGTTATAAATTTCAGAAAGTTACGATTATTAACCCTATGCATTGAAATAAAAAACATTTGCAAATCAAGTCCAAAAAGCCATGCAAGCTTATTTTAGGGTTCCAAATGATATTTACAGGTTATAGCTTATTAGAATAAGCTAGAATAAGATGTTCTAACGTAACAAAAGTTTAGAAAAAGGATTTGTTAGCTAGAAAATCAAAACGGGTCGTTTTTAGGGTTTTAGTCAAAAACACATCGGTTTGAGGATTCAAGGCTTCAAACAAGAGTTTATATATGATCTAAGGGGATTATTGAAACAATTCTAAAAACAGATTATGAGCTTATTGAACAAGATTATAAGCTTACTTGAGCTAAAATGGGTCGAAATGGGGTTTTTGGTTTCGTACGCCTAGTAACGACTTCAAGGGCTTTGAGCTTAGGGACTTCTCTTGATCTTCTATTGCTGCTAGGGAATGGCTAGAACTCCATTTGAGTGTGTGAGATGAGTTTGAGGTGTGAATGAAAGTGTTGTGTATGTATGCGTATATATAGGGTCAAAAACCCTTGGTGCCCAAGTTTTCTTGTCATCTAAGGGTTTGATAAGTGTCCTAGCTAGCTGAGGTGAGTAAGAGATGCTAGTAGGATGAGTAAGGAAGGCTAGAACTAGCTATGAAGATGTGGAATGGGTGTTTGGAGGCCACGGCTAGGAAGGGGTGACAAGGTGGTGACTTGGCCAACTTGGTGGCCAAGGGAGGAGATAGAGGTGCTTGTAAGCTGCTTGGTGACATAAGGGTGAGGTCATGGAGGTGCTTGGTTAGTAACTTGGGTTTAAAATGGGTAAAAATGAAAGAAAATAGGTGGCGGGTTTGGTTTATTTTTGGGTTAGGGTTTAGGGTTTTAAAATGTGGATTAGGGTTAGGATTAGGGATAGATTAGGGTTTAGGATTAAGGTTTAGTGTTAGGATTAAGGTTAGGATTAGGGATTAGGGTTTAGTTTTAAGTTTAGGGTTTAGTTTTAGGTTTAAAGTGAAATTAGGGTTTTAGGGTTTTGTTTAGGGTTTTAGATTAGGGTTTAGAATGAATTAAGGTTTAGGTTTAGGGTTTAGGAGTCATGCATTAAGTGCTTGTACCTTGTGTTAAAGTGGTAGTAAGAAACTAAAATGAATTTGGAGGTAAAATGACCTAGTTTAACTTTCTTGCATTATTAACTTGTACAATGAGCTTTTGAAAGTTGTAACTTGATTTAGGAGGGAAAAGGTATTCAAGTGTTGTGCTATGATACTTGTACACATGATTTAAAGGCTTGAACATTTATTTTATATGTATACATTACATATAATTAGGGTTTTTATATAAACATTAATGATTAATGCTTGTTTTGAAATAACGTTTTGAAAAGTACGTTAAATGGATAATGTACTTGGTAAAAATGATATTAAGATATAGACTTAACATATTAGGATATTTACATGATGTAAACATAGATAGAGATGGCATTGATAGAGGTTGCATGAGCTCGTTTACTTTAGAGATGAAAGTTACGTTGCATAATGAGATAAAGCAAAAAATTCCCTGTAAAAAGGTGATATATATATAATAGATGGATATTACAGTGCATCTAATTTAATAGATGGATAATTACATTGATGAAAATTACGGGTTGTTATACGTATTGAATTCTTCTGGATACGGCGTATTGATCTTCTTTCCTTTGTGGTCTTTCATGAGTGCAGACACGGATACGTCGTATCTTCCTTGATGGATATGGCGTATTGGTTATCAGAATAGTAAATCTTCTAAATATCTTCATTTAAGATCCAGAATGCGCGCCTTTTGCTAATATTCACCAAGTACTCCATAATTACTGCAATTCTCAAATATAAACGATTAAGTAAC
>BQNB010048604.1:21165-42481 GCA_026074375.1 Tanacetum coccineum
TTCTTCTTTTTCGGGTCCATTGCTAGAGTATCAAAAGTAGAAGGATGCTCAAAAACAATATGGCTCCACATTGTCCCCCTATAACGATACCAATTTTCGCTCTTGTTGTTAGTATAGAGCTTGCGTTGCCTTGTTTTAACCGCGATAGCCTTCCCCTCATCGAGCACATGTTGCACGTACGATTTGGTTATGATATCACGATGTTCTCTTCTACATGTGAGCTTATAGTACCTTTTTTCACCATCATCACCACGATACAGAACATTGCCCTTTGTGAAGGGATGGTTTTGCTTGAAGTCCACCAAATTTGGATGCCTTTAAACTCATCTTGTACTTCTTCATAATCGTCCATGCTCAAGATAACAGGTTCGCAGTCTTTAACCACGTTTGCCTTGAGGCGTTTAGCTTTATTTGAAGAATTGGAGCTAAGGTACCGTTCAATGGCGACATAGGCTTTGCTTCGCGCGAAACCATCTCCTTGGTATTCATGAAATGTGATTTCGATATAAGGGTAAATATAGCTGATGATCTTGCGAAAGTATTTTTCGAAATACACACGAGACTCCTTTGGAAACCATTTTCCAACTATAGCCCAAACGAACATACCTCCTGCCATCACAGACCCTAATTGATTCATGTCCCATGTCATCTTGTTCTTTTTATTGTTCACTACTAACACAAAATGAAATAAATTGTTGTGATGTTATGAAATGGTGTTGTGATATTATGTAAGATGAGAGTGCATAAATCGCATCTTATTTATATAGGAAGCTGCCGGCCGGGACTAACCAATGAGTCTTTGATTACAATATAGGAAGGTTCATTATATCTATCTTGTTTTGACATATTATAAAATGTTTGAAATTTGTCTTAAAGTTAATGTGAAAGGTTGTGAAGCTTCCCAAAATGTTATGAATCTTAAGCCATGGCATGCAACAATTTGGATTGAAAAAGTTTCACACTGCTCTTAATCCATGACAGCATGGTACATGGCATGCATCAGTTTGTCTTGCTTATGGAATAAAATGATAGTAAAACTGATTGGTGGTCTTTTAAAATAGTGTCTTTAAGAAACTTAATTTGACTACCAACTACGATATACCACTATTAAGGCCAGTCAAACCAACGAACTTTTAACTTATCTAAATCCAAATCAGTATATATCTTCGTTTAAAGTTTCATGTAACGAATCAGTCACTTTAGAATATGATAACTCAAGTAAGAAGACCTAATTTGATGCACGAGAGTGCGGGGTTTCGGTTGTGTTGTTAGGCTAAAGAAACACACATGCAAATGTAAATTTGACTGTTTACATAACATGATTCATATCTTTCATAAAAAGGAAGAGGAATAATAGTGAGCTTAGATTTATATATTTTGCCTATGCGCACGTAATAAATGAATAAATCTACGGATACTAAATCACCTTTCTTATATTAAGGGATAATTGTCTAGAAATGTATCTAACTTGCATGTTTTGCATTCTACTTTTAAATTTCGTCAGTTGTGTGTACTCGGTGACTAACTAAAAAGGTTACAGGTTATTATTCAATTTTTTTTTTGCCATGTCAATTCTTCCGCCACTCACTTTTAAATTCATTCACAAACACCCCTTTCACCTTCACCCCCTTCACCACCAATCAGCCACCACCCCACCCCCATAGCACGCACCACCACCACTCTTACATGATGCCGCTGCAATAGCAGCCACCACCAGCACCCGTAACCTCCTGATACGATCCGGGCAACCCATAAGCAAGTTCAGACCCGACCTAACCGGGTCAAGAAGCGACCTGCTCGTTATACGGATTGAAGACCTGGTCTTAAGAGATATTTTCCATTACTGCACTTGCTCACATGCACGTTGAAGAAGTAATTGTTCATGCATACAATTAGGAGAAAGAAGTGGTCTTCCACACTGCATTAGTAGACTCACGTTTCCATTATTTCCTTTGTTTTAGTATTCTTCCCAAAGTTTAGGAAGTCATGCATTTTCCTTTCCACTATTTATTGTAACGTTGGGTTGTGAATGAATCAGCAGAAAAATTGTTCCAATATCCTTGTTCATTCTCTTGTTATTCTTGGGAGATTAGCTATCTCAAATCAGCTGCTATCACCTCCCTTCACTTACTTTAGCTTCATATAATGTGAGATATGTGACAACTTAAAGCCAAGATTACCATGGTAGCCTGGTATGCTTCATATGAGATTGGTGACTAACCAAGATCTGAGACAACATATGATGTGAGAACGGTGACTAACCAAGATCCGTGACTGTTAGGAATTTACAAATCGTAATACGAAGTGTATAACACAGATTTCAAAAGATTACAATAACTTGATTGAGGCCTGCAATTAGCAGTGTCCTAAAACAGAATTTTGCCCGAATTGGTGTGACTGTTTTGAGGATACAACAATCAATTCAAGATAAACTTGAATCTATCGAATCTAATTTGCTTTATGATGGTTTTGGAGAGTATTTCTATGTTTTTGATGAGAAAAACATTGGAATGATGTCCCTATTTATTGGGTAACTCGTGCCTCTTCAAATGGTCACATTGGTTCACAAAAGGATGCAATTAGTGACGCTTTAGCGACGACTTAGTGACAGAAAAAACTGTCGCTAACTGATATTATCATAACAGTCGCGATGCTTAACACAGTGACACCCTTTTAACGTTAACGTTCATTAGCAACGGTTTTGTGACAGAAAAACTGTCGCTAATTTCAAATTTTACTTTATATGTTCCAACAATACCCCACATTTTCTATTCAAACACCAATAATACCCCATATTTGAATAGAATATAAGATAATACAAAGTTACTTATTATTCTATATCCATCAAATGTAATATGACATGTATCAGATTAGGTGTCTTTTGGACTTGAACCTATCCTAGTGAGTATTTATCGGATCTACTTTGTGGATAGTGAACATAATTCGTGAACTAGCCACGTTGTATAGTAAATCGGGACAATGAGTATCACACATATCATATTTATGTAATAACAGATTCTTGCCGTTGTGTTTATTTCGGTCGTGAACATATCCTTATTCATGAGAATTTTAGAGAACTTTAGCCATCTGGTTCCCAAAGATGCGACCACACATCAATCTCGTATAGGTAATGCCAATCAAAAATATCTCGTAGTATTCCACTGTAAAATCCATTAGCATTATTAAGAATTAAAATTCATCCCTTAATCATCAACGGAAAAACAAACAAAAATTCATCGTAGGAATGAGCATACCTGTGTGTTAGTACTTTTTGAGTTCTACTCAACTAGTTTTCCTATTGAACCTAGACCATGGGATCTCCAATTTTGCTAGGTCAGGTTTTCGCCGAGTAGTCACTCATTGTGTTGGCTTTAAGCCCATACCCCTCGATGCAAATATGACTTGTTCTCTATAAAGGCCTTTTGTCAAAGGATTAGCAATATTTTCCTTTGACTTTACGTAGTTGATGGAAATGATTCCATTTCTTAACAAGTCCTTTATCGTATTGTGGTGATGTCTTATATGTCTTGACTTGCCGTTATAGATCTGATTCTTTGCTCTAGTAAGAGCAGCCATACTATCACAATGTATACATACAGCAGTCACAGGTTTTGGCCACAAAGGAATACCCTCTAGAAAGCTTCTAAGCCATTCAGCTTCTTCAGTAGCTTTGTCTAAAGCTACAAATTCTGCTTCCATAGTTGATTTGGTATTCATAGTTTGTTTAGATGATTTCCATGATACAACAACCCCTTCAAGTGTTTATACATAGCCACTTGTGGACTTGCCTTCATTATGGTTGGAAATCCAATTGGCATCACAATATCCTTCTAACACTAGAGGATATTTAGTGTAATGTAACCCATAAGCCATTGTATGCTTAAGATATTGAAGCACTCTAACTAATGCATCCCAATGATCTCTACCAGGGTTGTATGAGTATCGGCTGAGTCGACTTACACTATATGTCAAATCTGGTCGTGTACAATTTATTATATACATCAAGCTTCCTAAAACTTGTGTATAATGTAAATGCGATACACTTTGTCCTTTGTTCTTCTTTAGTTGAACCTTAGGATCAAAGGGAGTTACAACTGGTCTATCATCATAGTGCCTAAATTTCTTAAGGGTCTTCTCAATGTAATGAGATTGGGTAAGGATGTATCAATTAGAATTCTTTTGAATTCTAATACCTAGAATGACATCAGCTTCTCCCATGTATTTCATATCAAATGAAGAATGAAGCATTTTCTTGGTTTGGTTAATGACATCCATATTTGTTTCCATAATCAGCATATCATCTACATATAAACAAATAATGACAAATGCATTTTTGTATTGTTTAGCATAAACACATTTATCACATTCATTTATTTGAAAGCCGTTTGATAAGAGAGTGTTATCAAACTTTTCATGTCATTGCTTTGGAGCTTGTTTAAGGCCGTAAAGAGATTTAACCAATTTACAAACCTTATGCTCTTGACCTTTGACAACAAACCCTTTAGGTTGTTGCATATAAATTTCTTCATCTAATTCACCATTTAAGAGCGCAGTCTTTATATCTATTTGATGTATAATCAGGTTGTGGATTGCTGCTATAGCAGTCAGTGTTCTTAGAGAGGTTATCCTTGTAACCGGTGAATAAATATCAAAGAAATCTTGACCTTCTTTTTGACGATATCCTTTGGCTACTAAACAAGCCTTATACTTCTCTATAGTACCATCAGGTCTTAGTTTCTTTTGAAGATCCACTTATGGCCTATTGCTTTATGTCCTAAAGGTAGATCAACCAATTTCCATGTATTTTTATGCACAATAGAGTCCATTTCACTCTGAATAGCATCTTTCTAATAAGGTGCTTCTGATGATTCCGTAGTAGCCTTATATGTTTGTGGTTCTTCATTAACAATATACGTCATATAATCAGGTCCAAAGTCTTTAGTGACTTTTGCACGCTTACTTCTTCTTGGTTCAACATTCTCTTAAGGAATCTTAAAATTATTGTCTGTTTCATCTTAAGACAACTGATCATTCATTACTCTTTTTTTTGGATTTGAGATTTGTTTCTCTTTATCCTTATAAGGAAAGATATTCTCAAAGAAATCTGCTTCAGCAGATTCTATAATTGTGTTGTTGCTTATGTCCTCTATGTTGGATTTGTAAACCAGGAACCTATAAGCAGCACTATTCTTTGCTGGACCAAGATAAACACAATCAACTATTTTTGGTCTAAGTTTGGTTCTCTTTGGTAAAGGTATTTGACCCTTTTTCCAAACAACCCTACACTTTCATCCTTTTATTAGAGGGTTTCTTTCCTTTCCATAATTGATATGGAGATTTGTCACTCTTTTTATGGGGAATTTTATTTAATATTGTGTTTGCAGCAAGACATGCTTCACCCCAAAGACTATGATGAGCCCCTGAAGTAATTAACATTGAATTGATCATATTCCTCAATGTTCTATTCTTACGTTCAGCCACTCCATTTTGTTGTGGAGTGTATGGGGTTGTTGTTTGGTGTACAATACCAAATGTAGAACAAAATTCAGTAGTCATTGGATTCATATTCTCCACCTCTATCAGACCTTAGAATTTTGATCTTTTTGTCTAGTTGATTTTCAACTTCAGCTTTATATGTCTTAAACATATTCAAAGCTTCATCTTTGGTATTTATTAAATACACATAACAAAATTTACTGCAATCATCAATGAAAGTAATATAATAATTCTTTCCTCCTCTTGATGGAGTTGCTTTGAAATCACATAAATCAGTATGTATTAGACCAAGTATTTCATTTGATTTTTCTACAGATTTATGTGAATGACTTGTGTATTTAGATTCAACACAAATTTCACACTTGGATATTTTATCCTTAGAACATTTAGGCAACATGCCTAAGTTTATCATTCTTTGCAAGGAACGAAAGTTAACATGGCCTAATCTAGAATGCCATAAGAAAGAAGGATCAATCATGTACACAGAAGCGGTGCTAGTGCCCGCGTTATTATTATTAATAACATTGTCATCAGTTACAACACTTAGTTTGAAGAGTCCCTCATCGAGGTAACCCTTTCCAACATACACACCACCCTTAGTGATTACTAATTTATCTGATTCAATTACAAGTTTAAATCCCTTATTGCTAAGAATAGGACCAGAAATCAGATTCTTGGTGATGTTTGGCACATGCAATACGTTTGAGAGTACAAGATCCTTTCCAGAAGTCAGTTTTAATATGACTTTCCCTTTTCCTTCAATCTTTGAAGAAGTTCCATTTCCCATGAACATTGGTTCCAGTTCATTCACCTTTTGGTAAGATACAAACATCCTTCTAGAATTGCATATGTGCTTTGTGCAACCTGTATCATACCACCAATCGACAACATTAGTGGTTAGGAAGGATTCAATTACTCCAGCAAATTCTTTTGGAGACTGCACATGGTTTGCTTGGTTGGAGTTTCCTCCAAAATTTCCGCCTCCATGCTCTTTCTTGTGGCGACAATCCTTAGCTTTATGCCCAGGTTTCCCACAGACCCAACAATGATAAACTTTCTTGAAGTTGTTATTCTTTTGTTGGGTGTAATCTTTTTTTCCATCCTTAGAATATTTCTGTCCAGAACCACCGCCATTTTTGCCTTTGTTTTTGTGGTTGGACTTTGATTTGGAAGAGCTTTCTCCAACCAGGTTTGCATTTGGTTCTATTGAATTTGCATCAGCCTTTTCAATCATCCTGTTATCTTCCTCAACACGAATTTTGAGAACAAGTTGCTCAAAACTCATATCATCAGTCAAGTGTTTAAGATATAACTTGAAGTTTTTCCAAGATTGAGGCAATTTTTCAATAATAGAACCAACAAGAAAGTTAGAGTTTATACCCATACCTTCTACTTCCATTTCATGGACAATGATTTGGAGTTCTTCCACTTGCTTCACAACAGGCTTTGCATCATTCATCTTAAAATTTAGGAATTTTCCAACAACAAATTTCTTAGAACATGCAACTTGAGTCCTGTATTTCTTTTCCAATGATTCCCAAATCTCTCTTGCAGTTGCAAAGGTTGAATAGATATCATACAGGGAATCATCCAAAGCATTCAAAATATAATTTCTGCAATTATATTCATTATGATTCCATTGTGAGGCGGCCCTTTCATAGTCTGCCATTTGTGCCTCAGTAGGAACATTCTGTCCATCCACCAAATACAGATCTACTGGTTTAGAATCCGTAAGGACATACGACACATGCAATGATGTCAAGTAAAATAACATCTTTTGTTGCCAACGACGAAAATCAGACCCTTTGAATTTTTCAGGTTTTTCAACATGAGATTTCAATATGGTTTGATCCATCTTGAAAAATTCTGTTTTAGACTGTTAGGAAATTTACAAATCGTAATACGAAGTGTATAACACAGTAATCAAAAGATTACAATAACGTGATTGAGGCCTGCAATTAGCAGTGTCCTAAAACAGAATTTCGCCCGAATTGGTGCGACTGTTTTGAGGATACAACAATCAATTCAAGATAAACTTGAATCTATCGAATCTAATTTGCTTTATGATGGATTTGGAGAGTATTTCTGTGTTTTTGATGAGAAAAACGTTGGAATGATGTCCCTATTTATAGGGTAACTCGTGCCTCTTCAAATGGTCACATTGGTTCACAAAAGGATGCAATTAGTGACGCTTTAGCGACGACTTAGCGACAGAAAAAACTGTCGCTAACTGATATTATCAGAACAGTCGCGATGCTTAACACAGTGACACCCTTTTAACGTTAGTAATCGCCAGAAAAAACGATTCAGTGCATCTTTACAATTGTACCGTTCATTAGCAACGGTTTTGTGACAGAAAAACTGTCGCTAATTTCAAATTTTACTTTATATGTTCCAACAATACCCCACATTTTCTATTCAAACACCAATAATACCCCACATTTGAATAGAAAATAAGATAATACAAAGTTACTTATTATTCTATATCCATCAAATGTAATATGACATGCATCAGATTAGGTGTCTTTTGGACTTGAACCTATCATAGTGAGTACTTATCGGATCTACTTTGTGGATAGTGAACATAAGTCTTGAACTAGCCACGTTGTATAGTAAATCGAGACAATGAGTATCACACATATCATATCTATGCAAAAACATATTCTTGCCGTTGTGTTTATTTCGGTCGTGAACATATCCTTATTCATGAGAATTTTAGAGAACTTTAGCCATCTGGTTCCCAAAGATGCGACCACACATCAATCTCGTATAGGTAATGCCAATCAAGAATATCCCGTAGTATTCCACTGTAAAAGCCATTAGCATTATTAAGAATTAAAATTCATCCCTTAATCATCAACGGAAAAACACACAAAAATTCATCGTAGGAATGGGCATACCTGTGTGTTAGTACTTTTTGAGTTTTACTCAACTAGTTTTCCTATTGAACCTAGACCATGGGATCTCCAATTTTGCTAGGTTAGGTTTCCGCCGAGTAGTCACTCATTGTGTTGGCTTTAAGCCCATACCCCTCGATGTAAATATGACTTGTTCTCTACAAAGGCCTTTTGTCAAAGGATCAGCAATATTTTCCTTTGACTTTACGTAGTCAATGGAAATGATTCCATTTCTTAACAAGTCCTTTATCGTATTGTGGCGACGTCTTATATGTCTTGACTTGCCATTATAGATGTGATTCTTTGCTCTAGTAAGAGCAGCCATACTATCACAATGTATACACACAGCAGTCACAGGTTTTGGCCACAAAGGAATACCCTCTAGAAAGCTTCTAAGCCATTCAGCTTCTTCAGCAGCTTTGTCTAAAGCTACAAATTCTGCTTCCATAGTTGATCTGGTATTCACAGTTTGTTTAGATGATTTCCATGATACAGCAGCCCCTCCAAGTGTAAATACATAGCCACTTGTGGACTTGCCTTCATTATGGTTGGAAATCCAATTGGCATCACAATATCCTTCTAACACTAGAGGATATTTAGTGTAATGTAACCCATAAGCCATTGTATGCTTAAGATATTGAAGCACTCTAACTAGTGCATCCCAATGATCTCTACCAGGGTTGTGTGAGTATCGACTGAGTCGACTTACACTATATGCCAAATCTGGTCGTGTATAATTCATTATATACATCAAGCTTCCTAAAACTTGTGTATAATGTAACTGCGATACACTTTGTCCTTTGTTCTTCTTTAGTTGAACCTTAGATCAAAGGAGTTACTACTGGTCTATCATCAAAGTGCCCAATATTCTTTAAGGGTCTTCCAATGTAATGAGATTGGGTAATGATGTATCCAGTTAAGCGAACTTCTTATTAAATTCTAATCCCATAAGAATGACATCAAATCTATCCTCCCATGTCTTAGTCATATCAAATCAGAATGAAGCATTTTTTTTGGTTTGGTTCATGACATCCATAATTTGAGTTTCCCATAATCAGCATATATCACAATAAACAAATAAAGACCAAATCATTTTGTATGTTTAACATAAACACAATATCACATTCGTTTATTTGAAATCGTTTGATAAGAAAGTGTTTTCAAACTTTCATGCCATTCTTTCAGGAGCTTGTTTAAGGCCGTAAATAGATTTTACACCAATTTACAAACATTATGATCTTGACCTATTGACAACAGAACCCCCACAGGTTGTTGCATATTAAATTTCTTCATCTAATTCACCATTTAAGACACAGTCTTACATCCATTTGATGTAAAAATCAGGTGTTGGAGTGCTATAGCAATCAGTGTTCCTTATAGGAGGGTTATCCCTTGTAACCGGGAATAAGTATCAAGAAAATTCTGACTTCTTATATTAATGATATCATTTGGCTACTAAACGAGCCTTATACTTCTCTATGGTACTATCAGGTCTTAGTTTCTTTTTAAAGATCCACTTATGGCATATTGGTTTATGTCCTGAAGGTAGATCAATCAATTTCCATGTATTTTTATGCACAATAGATTCTATTTCACTCTGAATAGCCTCTTTCCAATAAGGTGCTTCTGATGATTCCATAGCAGCCTTATATGTTTGTGGTTCTTCATTAACAATATACGTCATATAATCAGGTCCAAAGTCTTTAGTGACTTTTGCACGCTTACTTCTTCTTGGTTCAACATTCTCTTGAGGAATCTCAGACTTGTTTCATATTCCATCTTGAATTATCAGACACGTCATTACTCTTCTTCCTTGGAGATTTAAATTTGTTCTCTTTATCCTTATAAAAGGAATGATATTTCTGAAAAAAAATCTTCATCAAAAACTGATTCTATAATTATGTTGTTGCTTATGTCCTCTATGTTGGATTTATAAACCAGGAACCTATAAGCAGCACTATTCTTTACTGGACCAAGATAAACACAATCAACTATTTTTGGTCCAAGTTTGATTTTCTTTGGTAAAGGTATTTGAACCTTTGCCAAACAACCCCACACTTTCATCTTTTTATAAGAGGGTTGCTTTCCTTTCCATAATTGATATGAAGATTTGTCGCTCTTTTTATGTGGAATTTTATTTAATATTATGTTTGTAGCAAGACATGCTTCACCCCAAAGACTATGAGGAGCCCCTGAAGTAATTAACATTGAATTGATCATATTCTTCAATGTTCTATTCTTACGTTCAGCCACTCCATTTTGTTGTGGAGTGTATGGGGCTGTTGTTTGGTGTACAAATACCAAATGAGAACAAAATTTCACAAAGTATCCCATTGGATTTCATATTCTCCACCTCTATCAACCTAGGAACTTTGATTTTTTTTGTCTAGGTGATTTTCAACTTCAACTTTATATGTCTAAACACATATCAAAATAGCTTTATCTTTGGTATTTATTAAATACATATAACAAATTTACTGCAATCATACAATGAAAGTATATAAATAATTCCTTTTCTATTCCTCCTCTTGAAGAAGTTGCTTGGAAATCACATAGAACACAGTATGTATTAGACCAACGTATTTTTCATTTGATATTTCCATATATTTATTGTGAATGACTTGTTGTATTTATAGTATTCACCACAAATTCACTACATGGATATTGTTATCCTTAGAACAATTAGGCAACATGCCTAAGTTTTATCAGTCTGCAATAACGAACGTTAACATGCCTAAATCTTGACTGCCATCGATAGAAGATCAAATCATGTAACACAAAAGCGATGCTAGCCCGCGTTATTATTATTATAAACATTGTCAATTACAACGACTTAGTTTGAAGGAGGTCCCTCATCGAGGGTAAACCCTTTGTCCAACATACACACCCAACCCTTAGTGATACTAATATTATCATGATTCAATTACAAGAATAAATCCCTTATTGCTTAAGAATAGGCTACAGAAAACAGATATATTGGGTGATGTTTAGGCACAAGCAAACACGTTTTGAGAGTACAAGATCCTTTTCCCAGAAGTTAGTTTTAATATGACTTGTTCTCTTTTCCTTCAATCTTTAAGAAGTTCCATTTCCCAGTGAACATTGTATCCAGTTCAGTCACCTGTTTGTAAGATACAAACATCCTTCTAGAATTGCATATGTCTTTGTGTAACCAGTAATCATAACATACCCATCAATCGACAACATTATGGTTAGGAAGGATTCATTACATCTAGCAAATTCTTTGGAGACTGACACAATGGTTTCTTGGCATTGTCAGTTTCCTCCAAAATTTCCGCCTCCATGCTCTTTCTTGTGGCGACAATCCTTAGCTTTATGCCCAGGTTTCCCACAGACCCAACAATGATAAACTTTCTTGAAGTTGTTATTCTTTTGTTGGGTGTAATCTTTTTTTTCCATCTTAGAATATTTACTGTCCAGAACCACCGCCATTTTGCCTTGTTTTTCTGTGTTGGTCAAACCTTATGATTGGAAGATTTTCTCCAACCAGGTTTGCATTCTGGTTCTATAGAATTTGCATGCGGCCTCTTTCAATCATCCTGTATCTCCTCAAAACACAATTTTGAGAACAAGTTTGCTCACAAGCTCATATCATCAGTCAAGTGTATATAGATAATAACTTGAAGTTTTTCCAAATCGAGGCAATTTTTATCATAATAGAACCAACAAGAAAGTTAGAGTTTATACCCATACCTTCTACTTCCATTTCATGGACAATGATTTGGAGTTCTTCCACTTGCTTCACAACAGGCTTTGCATCATTCATCTTAAAATTTAGGAATTTTCCAACAACAAATTTCTTAGAACATGCAACTTGAGTCCTGTATTTCTTTTCCATGATTTCCCTCAATCTCTTTGCATTGCAAAGGTATAATAGATCATCATACATTGTGCATCCACAAGCTGGTAAAGAGATCTCAAATCCGTTGATAGCTGATAGTTTGCTAAAAACTATAAGGTTATCAATGCACCTTGTTACTACAATGAAGCATTGACTAGTCCATAGCAAACGGCTCATGGTAAAGACATATCAAATCCGTTGATGGCTGGTAGTTTGCCAAAAACTATAAAGCCAACTTAGTTGGATGTTGCTGTGTAGCTGTGAAGAGAAGACAAAGACTAAAAGACAAAGTATGATCTGGTTTTTCAAAGAACATCAAACAGATCATCATTCAAGAGAAGCTAAGGACTTAAATACATGCTTGGATATAATTCTTAAAAGCCCAAACTGAAGACAACTGAAGAAACTTGAAGTTAACAAGTAAAGTTCAAGTTTAGGGGAGGATTGTTAGGAATTTTGTATAACAGACTTAATTCTGTTAGTATTATAGTTAATTCTGCTAGTATAATAGTTAGTACTGGTAGAAGGTTTATCATAGTTAGTACTGGCAGTATTAAATAGTTAATACTGTTTATGTAATAGTTAAGTCTGCTTACGTAGAAATTAGTTAGAGTTAAAGATATGCATGACATATCTTAGGAAAGGATATGCGTTATCTTTATACGCGTTTTGTAAAGCCCATTAGGGTTTCCTTAGTCTATAAAAGGAACCCTAGGCATAGTTAGTAGATATAGTTCTACAGAAGATCATAGAGATCAAATAGTAATCATAGTTTGTAATCTGTAACCTAGGCAGATTCAAAGTTCAATATAAAAGTGTTTTGATTGTGTTCTTCTTTACATTGTTGATTAAATTCCGCGTAATCAATAGTGGTTAATCATTGTTTCATCATTGTTACTTTAGATTTATCTAAGGCAACAAACCCTTTACAAGCTAAAGGTTAAGATCCATTAAGCAAAGGGATCCTACATGAGTGTATAAGGATTCGAGTACCCCAAACCATGTTTTAATTGTTGATCATACACAGACAATGGCTTTAGTCCAAGCATAAACATTCCTTGTAAGGAATTGCCAAGTTTCAAAATTAGATCAACATTCTTTTTCAGTTTGGCCTCAAGATCTAGAACAGTGACATGATATCTATCCTCATTTTCACAGGTATGGTGAAGTTTGGAAATGATCAAATTGAACCGATTCTTGGTTATGGAGATCTGGTTCAAGGAAATATCACTATCAAAAGGGTGTATTATATTGAAGGGCTGAATCATAATTTATTCTCCATTGGTTAATTTTGTGATGCGGATTTGGAAGTTGCTTTTTGGAAGTCTACATGTTATGTTTGTGATTTGCATGGAAATGATCTTCTCACAAATTCTTGTGGATAAGATCTTTACTCAATCACCTTTCAAGATACAACTTTTCCTAATCCAATTTGCTAATCTCTAAAGCTAAGCTACCTCGTCACAAAAGAGCATGGTAGGAATCGTCGTCTTTCTCACTGGAACTTCAATTCCATTAACTTGCTTTCAAAGAATGATATTGTGATTGGTCTTCTAAAGTTAAAATTTGTCAAAGATCATCTTTGTTCTTCTTATGAGTTTGAAAAAGCCAAACGAAAGTCTTTTCACACAAAGACTACCCGAGCTCCAAAAGACAGTTACAACTTCTACACATGGACTTATGTGGTCCCATGCGGGTAGAAAGTATTAATGGAAAGAAATATTTTCTCGTAATTGTTGATGACTACTCCAGATATACTTGGACTCACTTCTTGAGGTCCAAAGACGAAACCCCTGAAGTTCTCATTTATTTTCTCAAACTTGTTCAAAGAGGACTTCATGCTCAAGTTAGAACAGTACAAACCGACAAAGGCACAAAATTTTTAAATAAAACTCTTCATGCATACTTTGCTCAAGAAGGGATTGCATACCAAACATCAAATGCTCGAACACCTGAACAAAACAGCGTTGTCAAAAGATGGAACCGTACTCTTGTTGAGGCTACTCGAACAATGCTAAGCTGCCACCGCTAAAGTTTCTCTTTACTTTTGGGCTGAAGCAATTGCCAATCAACATGTTTTACTCTAAAACCGTTCTTACTCGTAATTCCTCGACAGTGAAAAAACACTTACCATTACATCATCAATGGCCGAAAATCGTCTATTAAGTTCTTTCATATTTTTGGCTCTCTTTACTACATCGTCAGAGATGGTGAAAATCTTGACAAAATGAAGGAAAAAGGTGATGCATGTATTTTTGTAGGGTATTCTACTCAATCAAGAGCTTATCGGGTATATAACAAGAGAACAAGAGTAATAGTTGAAACCATTCAATGTGTAACTTTTGATAATAGGCCTCAAATGGCGTCATATCAGGTCAGTATCAGAACCCTGTTTCACAAGTCTGACGATGGCCACTTGAACATGCCAGTTTAAGTACCCGACACCCAAAAGTCAAAGAAAAAGTACCTCGACAAGCAGCTAAGACAGTAACAACGTCAAATGAGCTGGATTTGCTATTTAGTCCGATGTTCGATGAATTACTCAATGGAACTACTCTGGTCGTATCAAAGTCTTCCGCTGTAACTGCTACTGATCACCTAGTCAAACGTCAACAACAAAACAGATGAATAATAAAACAACTCAACAACTTCAACAACCGTTACTGCAGATATTCCTTCATTGAACACTCAAACAACACTTGAAACTACAAATCAAGCACCAACTCAAGCACCAACTTTCACTGCCAATGAGAACATTATTCAACCAGAAACCAATAAAGAACATGCACAAATCGAAGAAGACGAATTTATCAACATCTTTAGTACATCGGTACAAGAACGAGGGGATACATCTTCTTGATATGTTGACTCGTCAAACATGCATACATTCTATCAACGACATCCCTCTGAACATCGTTGGACAAAAGAACATCCGCTAGAACAAGTCATTGGAAATACCTATCACATTAATTAAGAACAAGACTTCTGCTAGAAACAGATGCGAGATATGTAGTTCGCACTCACCGTGAAGTCGAAGACCAAACCAAGAACATCAAAAGAAGCCTATGGCTGATATCTGCAATGATTGAAGTGAAGCAGGAAGAGAACTTCACACAGTTTTGATCGATTAGATGTATGGGAATTAGTCGACATACCACTCTGCAAAAATGTCATTAACATGAAGTGGCTCTGGAAAAACAAACGTGATGAGGAGAATACTGTAATTCGCAACAAAGCTCATCTTGTAGCTAAGAGATACAACCAGCAGGAAGGAATTGACTTCAAAGAGTCATTTGCTCTAGTCGCTCGATTGGAAGCTGTCCGGTTATTCGATTGGAAGCTGTCTGGTTATTCGTTGCGTATGATGCACACAAATCATTTCTAGTATACCAGATGGATGTCAAGACAACATTTCTTTACGGACCTTTGAAGGAAGAAGTGTACATAAACCAACTAGATGGATTCGTAGACCCATATCATCCTGACCAAGTCTACCGTCTAATGAAGGCATTATATGGACTCAAACAAGCTCCAAGAGCATGGTACGATGAACTCTCTAACTTCCTGGTATCTAAAGAATTCTCAAAATGTTCTATTGATCCAACTCTGTTCACAACTAAACATGAGGAAGACATATTGCTTGTGCAAATTTATGTTGATGACATTATTTTTGGTTCTACGAACCCAAAACTATTAAAAAGGTTTGAAAACTCATGCACAACAAGTTTGAAATGTCTATGATGGGGGAGCTGAAATTCTTTTTAGGAATTCAGATCCACCAATCCCCACATGGTATCTTTATAAACCAAGCTAAGTATGCTCAAGAGATACTTATAAAGTATGGTATGACCTAATGTGATAGCATTGGTACTCCAATGGCTACGAAACACCTAGATGCTGACTGAAGTGGAACTCCGGTTGACCAAACGAATTATCGTAGTGTGGTCAGAGCACTCATGTACCTAACAGCAAGTAGACTAGATATTGTACATGCAACATGTTATTGTTCTCACTATCAAGCGAAACCGACTAAGAAACATCTCACTACAGTTAAATGGATCTTTCGGTACCTTAAGAATACCATTAACATGGGACTCTGGTATTCGAAGGACACCGATTTTGAACTAACTGCTTTTTTCATATTAGAATCATGCGGGCTGTCTCGATTCACGTAAGAGCACATCTGGTGGCATATAATTTCTAGGAGGTGATAAGTTAGTCAGCTGATCGTCCAAGAAGCAGGACTGCACTTCAATGTCTTCAGCAAAAGCCGAGTATGTGTCTTTATCTGTATGTTGCGCTCAAGTTCTATGGTTGAGAACTCAGCTCACAGATTATGGCTTTCACTTTGATAAAATACCTATGTATTGTGACTCAAAGGAAGCCATATCCATCTCGTGCTATCCAGTCCAGCATTCCCGTACCAAGCACATCGATGTCAGATATCACTTCATAAAGGAACAAGTTAAAAAAGGTATTGTTGAATTATTCTTTGTCAGAACTGAATACTAGTTAGCTGACCTGTTTACTAAATCCTTACCCGAAGATAGGTTTAAGTATCTCGTCAGACGACTCGGTATGAGATGTTTGACTCCAGAAGAACTGGAGGTTCTGGCAAATAAATCTGCTTGATCTATCAAACATCAAACATGTAAATATTTTTATTCTTCTCTTTATTTTGATTTATAAATATTTTTGAAAAAAAAATACAAAAATATAAAACCAACAAAAAGAAAATAGAAAAATATAGAATCTATAAAAACAAAATATAAAATCAAAAAATTTCAAAAATACCAAAAAGAATCTTCTCGACATGTCTTTTGGATTCGATAATATTTACGTACCTAGAAATGTCGATTAACATTGACACGGGTGTGTAAATGAAGTTTGAGCAAGAGTTCAAACTTTTCAAAACATGTCATTTCTAAATTTTTCTCTATGACTTACGTAAACTCAGACCCGAATGTAATAGGGAAGTGTACGCTTCAGTGCGCTTACTCTAAAAATAGAAGAGAAGTCTTCTATCATGTGTTTTAAAACCATTGAACACAAATTTCAAAAAGAACTTTCAATGTCAAATTGTCTAGAATATAATTTGTGGTATCTTTCCATAAAAAGTGGTATTTGTTAAAATTGTGTGTTCAACACTCCCTTCCTCAATATATTTAAAAATTAGTACAATATTCAATGGTTATAAGTGGTATAATTGGTAAAATGAATGCTCAACAATGTCATTGTAACAAGTGAATCAATTTCTGAGGGGGAGCTTTTAAAACAAAAGTCTTTTAATGTATTTTAGGTACATCTCATAAATGTCAATTTTATGTATCCAAAAACATTTCGTGAAATTAAAATGTCAAATAATAATATACATTGTTCACTAAGGCGTCTCACTCCGTCTTCAACATATTTGTAGTCTCATATCATTTTTTGCTTGTAACGTCAAGTTATAAAAATTAGGGGTATCCTACATACTGTGTTGAAGGGTGGCTATCAGAAAAATGAATTAATGCAATATCATGGAATAATTTTTCCCTCATGAAAATTTTCATGACATAAATTTTAATCAATTGGTATTTCAAATACGAAATGTTTTATTATTTAAAATAAGGGAAGAAAATGTGATTAAAATGTGATATAGAAGAATGTGATCTTTAAGACTCTAAGTGCAACTCTTTCCTTCGTGTGCTAAACCATTTTGAATCTCGATGCACATGTATAGGGGGTATTTGATAATAACAATGTCAGGAAATGGTTTTATGGTTCGATCTCTATACCCAACAACCAATTAACTCACGACGTCGATGGGGTCATAAGATGGTTAATGTTAGGTATAAGTCCTATGATCCAACCAGAACCAGAGGGATCTACCCATGGACATTCCATAGTTAGATTAGAAGTCCTTAGGTATGATTAGAGATGACTGAAAATAAGGGTAAAATGCCGACTAAGATTAAGCTAACACAGGAACAATCACAACAAGGTGCTAGTGATGACGTCTTGGTAAGCATTGAAGGGGTTGAAGAATAAAAAAGAAATGTATGGATAAAGGGTGAAAACAAAGCAGTCCTCCACACAACTTAGGCAGAAACCGGGTCAATACATAATCTATCAAAATCACAAAGATGATTGTTGGTATTGAAGAAAGCCGTCATGGACCCAGTGATGCAATGCACAACCCTTCTCAGCCATTTGAGTTTCTCTCAAAAGAAACTTGTCTCATCTGTCACGGAGATACACACGTTATCTATTGACATCTCACACTGAGATTGTTGATATTGAATAGGTGGCAGTCTGCTTCAGCCTCTGATTACTAAAACCAAAGTGCACAAATCGAGTCTAGAGCCACAAGAGATCAGATTATAAATCTTATTAGGACACAATGTCAAAATACACTTGTTGATGACCATAAAGTTCACAAGCTATAAAAAAGAGTCCTACGCATTATCCTTGAGATCTTGCCAGAACATCCGAGTGATACTTAAGTATTCACAGTGAAGATGGAAATCATGCTTGAGCCAACATCAAACAAGCTCTTGGTAGGTGACTTGCAAGATTCTATATGAATCGAACTTGTGACAACTGGATATCGATTTGGTCCAGTATATGAATTGAAGACTTAATCGGAAGCATAGTAACTATCTAATTCACTCTTACCATGTTGTCTGCTTTGAGACGCTATGGTAACGAGAACGGCTAGTACAGCTGCGAAACCCTGTCAAGAAGATTCATATGAATTCTATCTGATCACAGACAGTATTTATACTGATTAACGGGGAACCATGGTTATTGCAACCGTATTCGACGAAGTGACAAAGACACTTTTGTCCATATATGTTGTTTATCACTAACCTTTTAAATGCAGATTTAAACGTCAGTGTTGCAACCATGTACCATCAAAGTCAGATCACCACATGCTCATACTCAACCTTTCAAAGTCAATCATTCAGCATCAAGAATGTTGATACTAAACTTCCTCAAAGATCTTAAAAGTCAAATCAAGAATCGTATTTTATGGAGATTGTTAGCCTTATGTTTATATAAGTCAAACAAGAATGCAATAAGTATGAGTATGTCGGGCAAGAGCATAAGTTGATCAAGAAAATCAAATCAAGATGATTCAAGTCAAAGAGATGATGCAAGATGAAAGATCTCAAGAACTCAAAGTTAAAAGATGAAGGCTCAAGATCAAGATCACATATACGACACTGAAAGAATGTTATCGGTCGTCTTAAGCATGAATAAACAGAGCTATTACAAACAAGAAAAGACAAAGACAAGACCAAAGAAGGCAAAAGATCAAACGTCATATATTCAACATTAGGGAAGATAAAGTCAAATCAAGATAACCTCCATCAAGGACATCAACGGAGGGGAGATCAAAAAAGACCTCAACATTAGGGTAGATTGTTAGCCTTAAGTTTATATAAGTCGAACAAGAATGTTATCGGTCTTATTAGTCGTAATTAGTCTTTTTAAGTAATAGGCTAGTCGGGTTAAATGGGCTTGGATTGTAATCTAATATTGTTTGTGTTTATCGTGTTTTAGGCCTTTATAAAGCCCACCTCAAACAAGCCCCCAGCCAAGAAAAAAAATTTCCCAATAACACTTCATGTGGGGTAAAATGAGACCCCTAATAAATAGGAAACCCTCATCCATAACAGAGAGGGTGGGGGTTTTGGATTTACATTTCTTACATGTTGGGTATTGTGGATGTAATCCCACCACTTCCTCCCTCTTTCCCTTCCTCCCTAATAATTAATATTCCTTCCCTTTATTTTCCCCCTTTTTTCCTACGTACTCTCTCCTAAAACTTACCTAAAATAACACACCCTTTTATTTCCCCTTGCCTTTATTTGGTTTTTTCGTGTTTAAGCTTTATTCTTGCTTATTTGGTTCGTGTAAGCTTATTTAGTTGTGTTTGGATCTCATATAGTTGGGATAACAACTACTTTTCGACAACATTAGCACATTACACTTAACATCATTACATACCTTAAATGAGTCAAATTAGACTTAACCACAAACTTGGCTAGTTTTTCTAAACTAGCCTCTAATCTACTCTTAATTCCAATCTTTCTAACCAAGGCTTCCTAAACCTCCATTACATCATCAACATAAAACATATATCATAAAATCAATATAAAAGCACATTATAACCGATTTACTTACCTTGAATCCAAGCTAATAAAAATAAGCATTATCACCATGATCTTCAACCCTTGGTTCTTACTCAAAATCATTATAAGCACCTATTTTCACACTAAAAAAATTACAATCATCAAGGGTTTACACAACCCATTAATCATACCCATCATTAGCTCTAATCATCATATGATCATATCTTGATCGTATGACGAAACAATAATTACCTAAATTAAGCATAAACCATTAAAGGAACATAAGTCCTAAACCCTTAACCATCTTTAATCATAACTATATCCTTTTAATTATTATATGATCACATCTTAATCATAACCCAAAATCACCAATTTATCTTATATCATTAAATTACCTTAACCCACATTCAAAAACACCTTAATTTTTAATTAAGAACCATACATACCCAAAACCCCCAATTTAGGTTACATGAACCATAACCCTTAATTCTTCAATTAACTTAAGAGAGAGCTTACTTACTTTGTAAGATTATTTCTATGGCTCTAAACCTTAATTTAAAAGAATGTTTCCCTATTACTAGATCATCAAGACCACCATAATTTTCCCTCTTTCTTGATTGTGTTGATACATCCAACACACATACACACTTTCTAATAATCTGGAACTTTATGGAACTCCTAGATATTAATTTGGTGCAAGTATTACCATTTGGCAAGAATGGTCCCTCAAGTCCTCTTTTCTTATATTTGTGCCACATTATATTTTCTATTACATTATTACATATGGTTTGACTTAACCGATACGCCGTATCCATACCTATGGATACGTCGTATCCATGCTAGACTACCAACACTTCGTATTTATAACACCTCGTGTTTTAGGTCATTGTATGACATTATGTAATTCACAATTTATTTTTAGGGTTTTATGCGTTTGCTCT
>BQNB010048605.1:0-42479 GCA_026074375.1 Tanacetum coccineum
AGCTCATGTATGTAATTTGTGGCTTTTTCTCCCATAAGCTCCTAACCGGACTAATAATACGTGCTATTTTTGGAAATTAAACTTAAATCAACAATTTTTGAATTTGAGATGTAGTCGATAGCAATAATTTTAGTCTTAGTTCAAATTTATACTTAAATTTTCCAAAAGGAAGTCTTCTCTATATCATGAAATAAAGTGTGAAATGAAAAAAAGAAAAAAAATTAATGAATAATAATTATAAACTGTGGGCTAATAAAAGTTTGCTGCATCTTGCCGGCTCACAACCGATGTTGCAGCCTTCTAAAGAAAGCCCATAGTAAGAATAATAATCCGAGACCGATAAAAGTTTGCTGCATCTTGCCGGCTCACAACCGATGTTGCAGCCTTCAAAAAGGTCGAGGGTTACGATTGCATCAACGTTATGTTTAATGTTAAGTGTGATTTAATAAATATAGGGAAAATCTCTTTTTCTTAAATTTAAATATGCTTTTGAACTTAGACTATTTCATTTTAAGTTGTGTTTTTTCTAAATAAGCTATGTATAAATGGGAAACCTATGAGTTTTTGAAACCGAAGGTCCGTGAGCCCCGATACTAGTCTCTATGGGGTGTCAAAAGCCTGGTCACTTAGCCGCAAGGTTGGGATGTGCCGAGACGAAAGTCGCTACATAGGATGATCTCGCCTTCAAACTTATTATTCTCGGGTGGAACGTGAAGCATAGAAATTTTGTAAAACGTTGATCCATGGTTGAAATTCAAAATGGCACATTAACTTAATATATAATAATTTTCGGGAGTGAAAAGTTTCACAAGTAACAAATATGAGTAGTGTTAGCATCTTTACTTGTATTTAACGGTGATTTCATTTTAAGCTTGGTTTGGAATAAGTAAAAAGTCGAGAACGATGAATTTATCCTTTTTTGGGGCATTTTAGGATTGAAATGTTTCTTGTTCTATGATCCCTAAAAGTTATAAAATAACGAAAGTCAAACATGTTAGTTAGTTGCTTAAAAAGAAAAGTACAAAAAATGAGAAAAAGGAAAAATACAAAAATATGTGTGTGAATAAGTGTTAATATTTAAAAATAGTCAAAATGGGGCTTTTCTAAACTATTGATTCTTTAAATCCCCTCGATGAACACTTAGCTACTTTTCGAGGTAATTAGTCGAGGGGGATTGAGACTCTTAGTTTTCTTAAGTGTTTACTTGTAGCATTGCGTGAGGACACGACAATATCTTAGTATGGGGGATTTTGGTATATGCTTAATTACACATACCATTTTCTATTAAAACCGGACTTAAATGACCAAAAACATACCAAAAATACGTTGTATTTGTATGTTTTGCATTTGTATTGTGCAGGAAACGGATATCTAAAAAAACGACAAAAACAAAGCCAAATCGACAAAACTGAGCACGAGAACGGAAAGAGCGTGAAGAAAAGTCAAAATCAAAAAGTCAAAGTCAACAAAAGTCAACCCCGAGAAGTCAAACCCGAAGCCAAAAAAGAAGAAATCTTAAATGGGCCCACCCGTACCCATCTAATAGGCCGGGTCAGCCCATTAAGACATTACATGAAGACTTGTACAAGAAAAAAAGCCCAATACCTGTTTTATACATACCCGACCCAACAAAGCCCAAAACCATAACCTATCTAACCATTTAACAAACCTGTTAACCCAACCCCTTTTAACCTTTACACCGTTAGTCCTTTAAGGACTAACGATGCAAGCATTTAACTAACCTCAGGGACCGAATTTGCCAAACTCTCCCAATCTATAACACCACAAGGACTATGATTGCAATACCATATAACAAAATGAGGGACCAATGTTGCCATATCACCAAACTCTTACCCTGTAATCAAACTACTGTACATCTTCTTCTAAAACCCGCCAAAAATGCCATTAATAATGTTCATCGTTTTCCCCTCTCCCCCTGCAACATACAAACAAAACCATCCCTTTCCCATCACATGGGCTCATTACCACGCTGGCAATCCCCTCTTATCCTATTTATAACAACCCATATATTTCCAGTATTTCATCAATGTAATATCTACTTACTATGTTAAGTACTACTTTTTCACGGTAATAAAATTTCGTTTCATTCCATTCCATTATGTATCATAGTTTACATTTCAAAAGTAAACGAGCTCACACAACCTATCTATGTCAATCCTATCTACATATATGTCAAGCAAACATGATAATATGTCAAGTCAATATCTTAATATCAGTAATAAAAGTCAGTACTATCATATAATGTACCATTTGCAATAGGTTATATCAAAAACGGGCTTTAAACATTA
The DNA here is from genome assembly GCA_026074375.1 of Tanacetum coccineum. Classification (NCBI taxonomy): domain Eukaryota; kingdom Viridiplantae; phylum Streptophyta; class Magnoliopsida; order Asterales; family Asteraceae; genus Tanacetum; species Tanacetum coccineum. Next base: position 2,310 of record BQNB010048605.1, read on the forward strand.
TCGTATACCCTCTAACCTAAACTATAATGTTAATGTATACATATAAAACAAATGTACAAGTATTCAAAAGCATATGTACAAGTAATATAACATCTTATTTGAAATATACTTTCCCTCCAAAATAAGGTACAAGTCCTTTAAAGCATAATGTACAAGTCATTAATGCACGATATTCTAAATACCCGTTTTACCTCTGTTTTTCTAAGTAATTTGTACAATCTATCAAGTACAAGGTTTACTTTGTATATCTTTTAAACTAGAAGGACCAAATGTTAAAGTGCAACTCCAAAGTATTATTTTGCATTTTTCTGGTTTTAAAGGGTCTAAAATGTACATTTAAAAAAGTATAAAAATAATCCAAAACATACACTAATAACTTTAATTAAACGTTGCGTGCTTATATATCCAAATATTTGATCAAAAAGCTGTCTTAAAACGATTGTGTTATACCATTATTTCTTCGATTCATCGATGTGCTTTTAACTCTGTTTCGAAATCTAAATCGTATAACAATACTAGGGAGACTTCATATTACGGGGTTTCATTTGGTATTTGTTTTCTGACTGTGTTGTTGTTGGGGTTTACGATTTATAGTGCCCTTCAGCTCCTCACAAATGTTTACTTTGAAGACCTCTGGGAATTATGATGGCACCGCTTCGGTGATTTACAATTAATTCCAATAACTCTCCAAGTCAACCTCATACATATTTAAACCAAAGTTCTTGAGTACAATCATCCTAAGACTTGAATATTTACTCAGGTTACGTGAACGTGGTGTTGTTTACTATTCATTTTGCTAAATAACCTTCGCTATTAAGATCGTGATAAAGTTGTCAGCGTCATTTTGGAATATTTATTACAATACTGATCAGGTGGTTTATAGCCTCGCTTTTTAAGATTTGATGTTTTATAAACCCGCAAAGGGGATACATGCTTATTTTAAAATTATTTACATACTTATTTTTTAACAATGTGTTTACTTTTCAAAGAACTTATATAAGTTCATTATCTCGCCGTTTACTTATTTACATATTTTATAAACACGCGAGGGGGAACATGCTTGTGACAAACTCTTTTACTGCTGTTTATCTTATAACAAATATGATTACTTTTCAAAGACTTAATGAATTCATAACCCCATATTTCCATCTTTTGAATACTTTATAAACCTGTGATACCTGCTATAAACCATGAATACAAGTGTTTTCTAAATGTATTGCTATCGGATATGTTGTATCCAGATATATTATTGCTAAGTAGCTTTCCAGTGCATTATTTCCAGATCATGATCCATTAAATTACTTGCATTGGGTACGATCGTTGAACAGGAGAATATTTTTAATTGATCTATTGGGGGTGACGGTCCGTTTGTTAATCCCCTGCTTGGGGTAGCCAAACGCTACTATATTTGTCCTAATAAGTAACCTTGGCAAGTTACCTTTTCCACGGGGACATTGTCCTAACAATATCACTACGGTGATTTCTCTGTGAACGTATGGTGTCATGAGCTTTGATGTCATTAATAATGTTCCCCATGATAATATGTCCCTGCATTGCTATATTTCCATTTTAACTTGTATTCAACTATTACATTTCAAACAAACCTATGTAATTTCACTCAAACCTTTGTGTTGATCCTTTATTATGCTGTTTTTATTCCAAGTATTTGAAAATTATGGCATGAGTGGCATGTCTGATGATGGCCTAAAACTGTTATTCATTCACATTTTATGTTTCTTAGATGTTGGGACCTGCCTTTGTAAACTCTGTTTTAAATGATGAATAAGTATCTTTTAAAAACGTCTCTTTTGAGTCGTTTTCTATGATTGTGTCTGTGATTCATGAAGTAATACCCTGGATTCGCTTCCGCTGCTATATTACCAAAATGGGGGTGTTACAGAGTGGTATTAGAGCTCACGGTTATAAAGAACAAGGGTAAAAGCTTAACTATAACTACTTTTCTTTTGCCATCAATGTCCTCCGTGCCACTACATTCCGTAAATTGTGAAGATGCCACTACATTTTCCGAATAATATACTATTATATAAGTAACTTATGTTATTTACTTTTGGGTTGTTATAGTCATGTCTTCATCCCCTCACTCTACTATCGTTCCCTCTGATTCTGATATTAATAATGCTATTCCACCACCCCAAGTTATTATTACTCTACCAGCTATTGTGCCTCCACCGATGTTTGATTCCCGATATTTCTTTTCTTCCGAGAAGATTTCATCACCTAAAGACACTGAAACACCTATATCTCCATCTTCATCAGTAGGATCTTCATCACCAATTAGGTTAACTACACCACCATCAGACTATCCCTTTGATGAGATTCTAGAAAAGTTGTAAATGACACAGAACTCAAAAACAACAAGGAAGAACCACCAGATTAGAGTTTTCTGGAATCCAACCACTAGATGTATGAATAAAGACACTTGTCAAAATTTACTATGTAAATTATATAGACAAGTTATTTATACAATGGTGATTCAGTTATACCTCGTCATTTCATAATACCAATTATAAGTGTCGAGATTATCTATCCTATATCCTGAAGTATGATATCTATTATTCTCTTACCATTTGATTTTCTCAAACCTTTATATCTAAGCCTCCTATTGGATCACTCATTCCATTATTTCCGTATCTATCTCTCAAATTCATGAATTCTAAAATTCCCTATTATATTCTGCAATATCAATGATCACAAGTCTTTTTATGATTTTCATACCTTCACTTGTAGATTCTTATTCTGTGTTGTCTTGCATATAGATGCCTCCCAAGAGAACATCAACATCTGCAGCACCAACCATGACTAAGGCTTCCATCCGGCAACTGATTATTGATGGTATTGCTGCTGCCTTGGAAGCACAAGCTGCTGCCATGGCAAATGCCGACAATCCTAATAGAAACACTAGACCAAGAGAAACTCCTGTAGCAAAAAGAGGAAACTACAACGAATTCATAAGCTGTCAACTTTTCTACTTCAATGGTACGAAAGGAGCTGTTGGCCTCATTCGCTGGTTTGAACGGACTGAATTAGTATTTTCTCGTAGCAATTATGCCGAGGAAAACAGAGTAACATTTGCTACTGGTACCCTAACCGACGATGCCTTGTCCTGGTGGAATGCATACGCCCAACCCATCGGAATAGAACAAGCCAATAGGATCGCCTGGACTAAATTGAAAAGGCTCTTGACCAATAAGTAGTGCCCTCGAACCGAAGTCAAGAAAATGGAAGACGAATTTAACAACTTGGTGGTGAAAGGAGATGATCTCAAGACTTACGTTAGAAGATTCCAGGAATTGGCAGTTTTATGCCCAAACATGGTACCAAACACTGAGAAGCTCATGGAAGTCTTCATCGGGGGACTACCCCAAAGCATTGAAGGAAACGTTACTGCTTCAAAACCTCAGACTCTTGAAGAAGCCATCAACATAGCTCACAGACTAATGGACCAAATAATAAAGTTTAATTATGTGCAAGAAACCAATGATCATAAACGAAAGTTTGATGATAGAAGGAACACCAGCAACAACCACAAATATCCCAATAATCATTACAATAACAACTACCCCAATAATTACAACAACAATAACAACTCCAACAATTACATCAACAAAAATAACTACCCAGATAACCGTAACAATAACAACCGCAACAATGATCATCATCAGCAGCAAAATGGAAGGCAGGAAATCTTCAAGACTAATGGAAACCGTGGATATAATGGACCTTATCCCCTTTGTAGGAAGTGTACTCTGCATCACACAGGATCATGCAATGTCAGGTGTCAGAATTGCCACAAAGTAGGCCATCAGACTAGAAACTGTAGGAGCTAAGAACTTCTGTTTCCAAATATCACTCTATCTCTCAATGAAATCTCAGGACGAGATTTATGTAAGGTTAGGGGACTATAACAACCCATAATTTTCTAGTATTTCATCAATGTAATATCTACTTACTATGCTAAGTACTACTTTTTCACAGTAATTAAATTTCGTTTCATTCCATTCCATTATGTATCATAGTTTACATTTCAAAAGTAAACGAGCTCACACAACCTATCTATGTCAATCATATCTACATATATGTTAAGAAAAAATGATAATATGTCACGTCAATATCTTAATATCATTTATACAAAGTACATTACTCATATAATGTACCATTTGCAACGTTATATCAAAACGGGCTTTAAACCATTATCGTATACCTCTAAACCCTAACTATATGTAATGTATACATATAAAACCAATGTACAAGTATTCAAAGCATATGTACAAGTAATATAACATCTTATTTGAAATATACTTTCCCTCCAAAATAAGGTACAAGTCCTTTAAAGCATAATGTACAAGTCATTAATGCACGATATTCAAAATAGCCGTTTACCTCTGTTTTTCTAAGTAATCTTGTACAATCTATCAAGTACAAGGTTTACTTTGTATATCTTTTAAACTAGAAGGACCAAACTCGTAAAAGTGCAAACTCCAAAGGTATATTTTGCCATTTTTCATTTTTAAGGGTCTAAAATGTAACATTTTAAAAAAGTATAAAAATATATTCAAAACATTACAAGACATAACTTTAATTAACGCTTGACGTGCTTATCATTTCCAGATATTGATCAAAACGCTTAAAACCGATTATGTTATAACCATTATATCATTCATCATCGATGTGCTTTTAAAAATCCTGTTCTGAATCTATATCGTATCACAATACTAGGGAGCTTCATATTAAGGGGTTTCATCTTGGTATTACGTTCTGACTGAGTTGTTGGGTTTACGATTTAAAGTGCCCTAGCTCCTCAAACGTTTACTGAATGACCTCTGAATTATGATGGCCCGAACGGTGATACAATAATTCCAAACTCTCCAATCAAACTCATAACAATATTAAAACCAAAGTTCTAGAGTACAATCTTCCTAAGACTTGACATATTTACTCAGGTTACGTGACGTGGCTGTTTACTATCATTTTGCTATATCAACCTTCCCTGTTAAGATCGTGATAAAGTTGTCAGCTTTCATTTTGGAATATTTATTACAACTACCTATCAGGTGAGTTTATAGCCTCGCTTTTTAATCTTTTGAATGTTTTATAAACCCGCGAGGGGGATACATGCTTATTTACAAACTCTTTTACATACTCGTTTATCTTATAACAATGTGATTACTTTTCAAAGACTTAATGAATTCATAACCCCATATTTCCATCTTTTGAATACTTTATAAACCTGTGATACCTGCTATAAACCATGAATACAAGTGTTTTCTAAATGTATGTTATCCAGATATGTATGCTATCCAGATATATTATTGCCTAAGTAACTTCCAGTGCCATTATTTCCATATCATGAGCCATTAATTACTTGCATTGCGAGTGAACGCGAATATTGTGAATAGATCTATTAGGGGTGACGGCTCCCTTTTGTATACACATGCTTGGGGTAGCCAAACGCACTATATTTGTCCTAATAGGTAACCTTGGCAAGTTACCTTTTCCACGGGGACATCTGTCCCTAACCAATATCAGTACGGTGATTTTCCCTGTTAATGTATTGGTGTCATGAGCTTAGATGCAATAATAATGTTCCCTATGATAATTATCCCTGCAATGCCAATATTTCCATTATAACTTATATTCAACTATTACATTTCAAACCTACGAATTTCACTCAACCTTTGTGTTGACCCTTTTTATACATGTTTATTCTAGGTATTTGAACAACTTATGGCATGGAGTGGCATGGACTTGAAGATGGCTAAAACTTGTTATCATTCACATTTTATGTTTCTAGATTTTGGGACCTGCCTTTGTAAAACTCTGATTTTAAATGAATGATAACGTATCTTTTAAAAATGTCTCTTTCGAGTCGTTTTCTATTATTGTGTCTGTGATTCATGAAGTAATACCCCAGATTAGCTTCCGCTGCTATATTACCAAAATGGGGGTGTTACACTATTCGTCAATGAACAAGACAAAGAAATCAAGGGTTTGGATGATAGAACTTGGGCAATACTCTAATTGGATGGTTGAGATTGATCTTTGAAGGCTCTCACACATGAAGCATAGTTGTCTTATGTCTCACACAAGAAACACACATCCTAGAACCTTCTTAGTCTTTATATAAATAGGACTAAGCATTGCTTATTTCTGCTTATCTTTGCTTATTACTACTTATTAGTCTTTTAAGCAAGGGCCTTTGTAAGTTTCAAATTTCCAAATTTTAGCTTATTGACTGTAGCATTGCTTATTTCTGCTTATCTTTGCTTATTACTACTTATTAGTGCTTATCTATGTTGTTTGTTGCTTATTATGCTTGTCTTGTAGTTTAGATATCAATTGTGCAAGTTTTATTAAAATTTGTCTATTTTAGCTTTTAAAGTAGTATAATCTGTTCTAGCTTATTTAAGTGCTTCTTGCTTTTTGAAATTTGCTTAATCTTGCTTATATAACTTAATCATAATCTGGTCTAGCTTAAAATTGCTTGAAATCTGATTTTACAAAGCTAAAAATGGTTTATAAGTTTTTAAAAGGGTGTTTGGCACAAGCAGTACTAACCCATGGTTAGGACTGTTTGATCCATTTTGACCTATTTAGGAACTTTGAAAATCATTTTTGAGGTTTTTTTAATCTGTTTTAGTTAAATGTTTTAGTTTAGAATTGATTGTTAAGGATTTGTGTAAGCTTAACTTAAATCTGTGGTCATTAAAACAGTTTAGTGTAGCTTATTTGATTAGGACTTTTAAATTAGCTTTTATGCATTGGTTTTGTATTGTTTTAAGTTGTCAAAATTGCAATAGAGTAGGTGTCTTTAATTGCATAATTGTTTTTGTGTTTGTCTAAAATTATTCATAATAATATTGCTAATTATTGGGTAATTGAGAAATTGCTTTTTTCCATTTGCTTACTGTGGGATTATTGTAAATTTCAAATGGTTTTGTGATTCTTGTTATTAAGCCTTTGAAGTCTAAGTTTATATGCTTTCATGGTCTTAAGTTCATAAGGTTCTGTATAATTGCTTATTTTTTAAGCTCAAAAGTAGGGGTTGTGAAAGATTGTAAAATTTCTTAATGTTTGTAATTGAGTAAACAACTTTTTCATAAGCCCTGTTTTTGGCTTATTTGATTTTCAAACTCCTTTCTGGATTGTTTGAATTTAGTATCTTTTTGGATAAGCTCTTAGGGCATATAAGCCTTAGCCATAAGGATACTTTTTCTAGCCTTATAACATAAGCTAGTAAAGTGTGGCCCTAAGGCTGTTTGATCACAGTTTGGACCAAGAGCTTATTTGCTTATTTTGAAGTTTTATGCTTATCATTTTGCTTATTTATGGTTTGCTTTTTGTATTAGGTTAGACTAGGCCCTTTTAGCATTATCTTACTTTAAAGTTAGAGCTTGTTTGAGCTTATTTGCATTTTACAGCTTAAATCTTTTTAAAGTCTTATCAGCTTTCTAGTGAAACTGTCATTCTAGATTATTTTTACTTTGCTTATTTTTGTCCCCAAGTGCTTATTAGGTATAGCTTATCATTCTTGTTTTAGTTATTTTCCTTTATCTTGTGCCTTATTTAGTTTAATAAAAGGAAAATAGTTTAGCATTTAGTTTTTTAAGCAATCTGTCAACTTTGACAACATATTTTAGTGCTTATTTATGGTTTTTGAAAAAGGCTTTCACAAAATTATAGGTTTACAAGCTTATTTATAAGCTGTGAAAAAAAAAAAATTTTAAAAAAAAGCAAAAAAGGAGGAAAGGTGGAAAGTCCAAGTGAGCAGGGTTCGAACACTGGACCTCACACCCTCAACCCTTTAACACACACACTCTACGCTGCGCCCTTGGGATTTTTTCGTTATCTACCAAGTGGATGGAGTTTTTAAGGACCTTTTGGCCATTATGCTTATAAGTTGTTTTAACTTATCAACAGCTTATTTGATAAGCTGTGTTACCCCGCTTATTTTTCCCCTTTGATTAGCGTAGTTCAAGTGACCCCCTTTTTTGTGATTTTTTCAAGATTTTTTCTATTTCATTCTTATTTTTAATATTCAATTTTTATTAAAATTATTTTTATTCATAATAAATTATAAAAAGTCAAAAAAATTATATTCGGTTTTTAGAAGATTTTCTTTTATTTGATAGAACTTCTAGGAAAATTAGATTTGCTTTCGCATAACACATCCAATACCAACCCAAGGTTAAAATTGCAAAATTTGATTTGTTAAAAGAACGGGATTGAATTCCCGTTAACGTTTTTCGTGTTTTTAAGCTTAAAATCACTTACGTTTTTTGGTATAGTTTTCTTTGTTCTTACTTTTTTAGTCAAATAGGACCTTATAAAAGTAAATAGATCATTTAGGAATTTTATTTTGATAATTCAGGGTTTTAAGTCAGTTTTAGGATTTACTTTTCGTATTTGTTTAAATTTGTCGTTGCCTTAATTGTTTTTAGTGTAGTTTGCATTACATTTCCTTAGATTTAGATAACAATCATAATCTTTGTTCCATTTCACTGCATCAATTTTCAACAAACGTCTTCCGACTTTCCATTGCATTCCTCGTTGTGGATAACGACCCGGCGCAATATCATATACTACTTCCGGATTTTCATTGATTTTCTTTCTTTGAATACTTTTTAGGCAAACTTGCTTAGGGTTTGTTATATTATAAAAGTAGTGGTTATTATTTATATATTTTTATTTCTATACATACTTTTTGAAACGAAACCAATTTAATTCACTTGTCCTTATGGGACTTTTGCTTACCGACAAATGCTGTTTGGATTATGCAACGCACCAGCTACTTTTTAAAGATGCATGAGGGCAATTTTCCACGACATGGTGGAAGACTTTATGGAAGTATTCATGTACGAATTTTCGGTATTCGGTAACTCTTTTGATTATTGTCTAGCTAATTTAGATAGGATGCTTGCTAGATATGATGAAACCAACCTTGTGCTGAATTGGGAAAATGTCATTTTATGGTAAAAGAAGGGATTGTTTTAGGAGACAAACTTTTTGGGGCTGGAATTGAGGTTGATACAGCTAAAATCTATGTGATAGCTAAGTTGCCATACCTAACAAACGTGAAAGGGGTGAGAAGCTTTCTAGGGCATTCTGGATTTTACCGAAGGTTCATAAAAGACTTTTCCATGATTTCTAAACCAATGACCCAACTTTTAATTAAAGATGCAAAGTTTGATTTTTCGATGATTGCAAAAAGGCATTTAACATTTTGAAAGAAAAACTAACCACTACGCCTATCATAATATCTCCCGATTGGAACGTGCCCTTTGAATTAATGTGCGACGCTAGTGACTTCGCTTTTGGAGACGTGTTAGGACAACAAATAGATAGGAAATTTAAACCAATCTATTATGCCAGTAAAACTCTGAATAATGCCCAAGAGCATTACATCACCACTGAAAAAGAACTTCTTGCAGTTGTTTTCTCTTTTGATAAATTTTGCCCGTATCTTATCTTATCAAAAACCATAGTCTATATTGATCATTCAGCTTTGAAGTATTTGTTTAGCAAACAGGATGCCAAACCAAGGCTTATAAGGTGGGTTCTACTTCTTCAAGGGTTTGACATTGAGATTAAAAAAAGTCGCAAAGAACTTAGATGAGAATCATTTGTCAAGACTTGAGAACCTAAACTTGGGAACATTCACGGAAGAGGAAATTGTTGACAAGTTTCCTGACGAACATCTTATGATATTGAAAATCGAGTTAAATGCGGACGAACCATGGTATGCTGATTATGTTAATTATATCGTTGGAAAGATTGTGCCTCTAAATTGGACACCTGAAAAAAGAAGAAGATTTTTATCTCAAGTGAAAAATTATTTTTGGGATGAACCATATGCATTCAAGCTATGCCAGAATAATATAATGAGACGATGCATTGCTGGAGATGAAATCCATGAAATCTTGGCACATTGTCATTCTGGACCAACTGGGGATCATCATAGTGTGTCAATTACTAGAAGGAAAGTCTATGAAGCATGATTCTTTTAGCCTAGCATCTTTAAAGATGCTAAAGATTACGTAATGAGATGTGTTGCATGTTAGAGATCTGAAAACATATCATCAAGAAGTGAGATGCCTCAAAATAAAATTCAGGTATTTGATGTGTTTGACATATGGGGGCTAGACTTTATGGGACCCTTTGCTAACTCGAAGGGAAACAAATACATATTGTTAGCAGTGGATTATGTATCAAAATGGGTTGAAGCTCAAGCACTTCCTACAAATGATGCTCGTGTTGTGATTAAGTTTTTGAGAAGGCTATTTGCAAGATTTGGAGTTCCTAAAGCTTTAATTAGTGATCGGGGTATACATTTTTGTAACTCTCAACTTGAAAAAGCCTTACAAAAGTGTGGAGTAACATATAAGTTATCAACAACATATCACCCTCAAACTAATGGGCAAACTAAAGTGACCAATAGGGCTATTAAACGTATCTTGGAAAGGTCTGTTGGATATAATTTGACGAATTGGTCCGAAAAACTCGACAATGCGTTATGGGCATTCAGAACCATCTACAAAACACCTACTGGATGCACCCGTTTAGATTGGTTTATGGAAATGTTAGCCTCACTATTTTAGTAAAGCTGGCGTCTTATACGTGAATTGGACTAGCTATAGACCAACCGCTTTATGCAGGGACTACTATTGTAACAATGGGATAGATAGCTTTGTGTTAGGCTATAAATACCCCTCATTTAAATTTATAATACTAGAAATACCGATTTTTACTAAAAAAACAACATTCGGGAAGTATACTTGTTGGTCACATGAATCTTGAATCAATCATATCAACATGCAAGCTTAGAGAGAATGAGAGAAAATGGAGGGAAAATTCAAATCTTATTTAGGAGGAAATGAAAGTTGTTTACAAGAGCATCACCCTCTAATGAAGATTAGAGGGCTATTTATAAGCAAAGCTATATTAAACCTTATTACAAGCTATATTAAACTAAACAAAATAAAGTCTAATAATAAAACCACATAATTGACACTTTTCATAATCCTGAAAATTATAATAACCACTTTATCAAGTCTTGAAGGAATTTGAATTAAAAACTACGCGTTATTTGTTTTAAAATCCCTAATTCGAACCCATTTTGATGTTAGCTTAACGACTCGTTTATTTTAAACTTTTGTTTACGTTAAACCTACATATTTTTATCTATTCTAATAAGCTATAACCTGCAAATATCTTTTGGAATGTTAAAATAAGCTTGCATGGCAATTCAGACTTGTTTTGTAAATATTATCCATGCAAGGGGTATATATCGTAACTTTCTAAAACTTATAACTAAAAGGACTGAAAATGTCATTTTATCAAAGTTATAACTATAGGGGTCTATTATGTCACTTTCCAAAATACAAGGTTTACTTTGTACATCTTTTAAACTAGAAGGACCAAACTTTTAAAAGTAAAACTCCAAGGGTATATTTTGCCATTTTTCATTCTTAAGGGTCTAAAATGTAACATTTTGAAAAAGTATAAAAATATGTTCAAAACATTATAAGACATAACTTTAATTAACGTTTGTCGTGCTTATCATTTCCAGTTATTAAGTAAAACACTTAAACCGATTATGTTATAACTATCCTGTCCCGAATCTATATCGTATCACAATACTAGGGAGCTTCATATTAAGGGGTTTCATCTTGGTATTACGTTCTGACTGAGTTGTTGGGTTTACGATTTAAAGTTCCCTAGCTCCTCAAACGTTTACTGAATGACCTCTGAATTATGATGGCCCGAACGGTGATACAATACTCCATAATAATTCAATCAAAGATGATATTCATTATAATGTAAAACATATTCAATCAAACTAAGACTTGACATATTACCCCAGGTTGCGTGTGACGAAGTCGTTACTTTCATTTCATATACCTTTGCTATCACTCAGATTTCCCTATACTGTTAAGGTGAGTTCATAGCCTCGCATTTCAATCTTTCAAATGTTTTATAAACCCGCGAGGGGGATACATGCTATAAACCATGAATGCAATTATTTTCTGTATGCTGTCCTGATTTATTATTGCCTAAGTAACTATTTTGCCTTTAAGTCCCCAATATCATGAACCGTTAATTACTCTACGGAGTGAGCGCGAATGTTGTGAATAGATCTATTTGGGATTGGCCTCCCCGTTGGTGTACCCAGTTATACCGGTAACCAATTGCACACCATTAGAATATAACTGCGGGTGTTTTGGCAAAGGCACCCGTTGGGGCTATAACGTATCAAATATATCCCAAGGCTTCGGATTCATGAGCTAATGGCAATAATATTTGTTTTATAACGGGTGTATAACAACGTAACCCAATATCGAATTTGCATTCAAATTATTTAAATTTAACTATGAATATCACTCAACCTTGTGTTGACTTTTTAGCATGTTTTATCTCAGGTAATTAAGCAACTTATGGCACGGAGTGGCATGGACTTGAAGATGGCTAAAACTTTTTATCATTCACATTTTATGTTTCTAGATTTTGGGACTTCTGCATATATTCTTGGAATGAAGATCTATCGAGATAGATCTAAGCGGTTAATTGGTTTATGTCAAAGTGCTTACAATGAGAAAATCTTAAAAAGATATTTCATAAAGAATTCCAAATGTGGAACTATCCCAATGCAAGAAAAGCTAAAATTGAGTAAGTCACGAGGTGCTTCAACACCTGCTGAAAAACTGCGCATGCAAAATGTTCCATACGCCTCGGCTGTTGGATCGATTATGTATGTTGTGAGATGTACTCGTCTTGATGTTGCGTTAGCTCAGAACATAACAAGCCGATATCAACAGAATCCAGGTGAACTTCACTGGACTACTGTTAAGAATATCCTAAAGTATCTTCACAATACTAAGTATATGTTTCTGGTTTATGGAGGTGATATAAAACGAGAGCTCAGGGTTTCTTGCTACACTAATGCTGGATATCTGACGGATGCTGACGATCTTAAGTCACAGACTGGATATGTGTTCGTTTTAAATGGAGGTGCTATTGATTGGAAAAACACAAAGCAAAGTATTTTTGCAACTTCATCTACAGAAGTTGAGTATATAGCTGCTTATGACGCATCTAAAGAGGCTGTATGGATTTAAAAATTCATTTCTGGGCTTGGTGTTGTTCCCACAATTGAAGAACCCATAAATATGTGTTGTGATAATACTTGAGACATTTCTATAGCTAAAGATCATGAAGTCACTAAAGGTGCAAGACATTTTAATGCAAAAGTTCACTATCTTCGAGAAACCATTGAAATGGGTGACGTGAAGATAGCAAAAGTTGACACAGATGACAACTTAGCTGATCCTTTTACAAAGGCCTTAGCATATCCTAAGCATTCTGAATTGACTAAGAATATAGGATTAATTCCAGCTAGTAGTCTTATGTAAATCTGTGTTTTATTAGTATTTGGATAATTTGGGATTCTAAGACAGTTTTAATTTCTGATGAATAAAGATACTTGGTGTTTGTTATCATTCATATAATAGTTGTTGTCTTATATTTGCATGTTTAATCCGTGAATGGTTTATCATTCTAAATATATCCATTGTCGGTTGACAAATATGGGAATATTGTTACATAAGGCAAATGTGAGTATTGGTTAATATTCTTTGAATATATGGATTGTTCCCACCAAACTCATATGTATTCACAAGGGATGCATATTGGATATCCCAACTTTTGAACATTTATTTTTGGATCCTTGTCATGAGTAAGATGTCAAAAATGGTTAATAAAATCATTCTTAGACTTGAGATACAAACAAGTTCTGTATGTATGGATATCACTTTTGTAATTATATGTCAAACGTTATCCTGAATAAGATAGTTATAAAGGCTATTTTTTTAGTGATGTGAAGCAGCATCCATAACACTTGTAGTCAACAAAATATTTGTTCATCCACTTGATATGTGCAGAAAGACACCATTGGGCTCTCTCCAGATTTAATCAGATAAATGAATGGTTGTTCCCAAAGGTAAATCCAAAGATCATTCTCTTGAATTACATTTGGTATACATGAATTATTGTTCCATAACGAGAAACATAATTTAAACTATATGGACTGATTATGATCCCTATCCATGTGTAACGTATCTATTATAACCAACCCATAATTTTCTAGATATTTCATCAATGTAAAATCTACTACAATGTTAAGTACTACTTTTCACGATAATAATTTTCGCTTCAAAGTCTATATCCATTACGTATCATTTTGAACACATTTCAAAAGTAAACGTCTCACTAAAAAAGTAGCAACCTACTAAATGCCCACCTATCTCATATATGTCAATCACACATCATAACCTGTCAAGTCAATATATAATATCATGATTACAAAAGTACATTAACTCCATAAAGTACCAATCGCAACGTTAACAAGACGGGCTTTAAACCGTTAACGTCTACCTCTATACCCTAATTTCCACCGAAAGGTTAATATCTAATAGCGAATGTACAAATCTACTAAAGCAATATATACATCCAAATAACATCTCATTTAATATACCTTTTCCATCCAAAATAAGGTACAAGTCCTTTAAAGCATAATGTATAAGTTATTAATGCGCGATATTCAAATAGTTATTTTACCTCCATTTTCCCAAGGAATCTTGTAAAATCCATCAAGTACAAGTTACAAGCAAGTCATATACTTCATTTCCATTCCATATTCATCCTCATTTCATAAGATTTCATGAAATAAAACTTAGAAACCCTAACCCGAGCAAAATACTAAACCATGACCCGTTTCTCGATATTTATCCATTTTAAACTTCCACCAACACTCAAATAAGTTGTAATAACTTAATTTACAACATTACTAATCATATACAATCATCATTTCATCATTTCATTTCATTTGTATGCGAATTAAATCAAAGAAACCCTAAACGTGCCCTAATGAGAACATTCGACCCGTTTACTCATTTTCGCCCATTTTAAACCTGAATCACTTATCAATTCTTGTTATTAATCCTTAATACAAGTCTTGTGAACATATGTCTATCATTATATCTCAAATGTATACGAATTATAAGCATAGAAATCCAATTCGAGCCCTAATGGAACCCGTATACATTATTCTTGCAATCTAACCCATTTTGAGAAAGTTTCTTGCTACCGAAGGCAACCTCATGACTCACCCACATTCTACTTAAGCACTAAAAGCACCTATGGAAGTTTTTTTTTCATTTCATGGCCAAAATTAAGCCACAACTTCACCTTGTTGGCTCATTTCAGCCGCAGCCACCACAACACCCAAAACCACTTCCACCTTGCAATCCTACCACCTCTAGACCTCAAGACTCATCACATAGCTTCTCCACATCACCCCCCCACCTATCCAAACCTGGTCTCTAAGCACCCTTGGTCACCAAGTTCCAAAATGGGTATAAATAGGGGTGTTATGCCTTCATTTCAACTCATCCCCCACTTCCTCCTCTGTAACCCATCATAGCAGCAATCCTTTGCTCAAAGAAGATCCTAAGAGGTCCTAAGAAGTCTCAAGAACATAATTGAAGCAAAAGAAACCAAGAAAAGAAGCCCGGGAGTCGTTATTCTAGGCGTACGAAGCTAAAAGTCCTGATTTCGACCCGTTTCCAAGCTATAAGCTCAAACCCAGGTTCTATGATCTTCATACCTGATCCTACACTCTTATAATGTTCATATGATCCTAAATATACTCTTGTTAAAGTTTTATAACTCAATTCATACTCATTTTCTATTTTGATCCAAAACCGTACACCCGAAACCCTAATTTTATGTTTTTCTTAAAACTAAATGTTATAAGGGTTAAATGTTGTTATAATATATCCTAACATGCTTAACTAATGTTAATATAACCACTTTATTGATTATTGAAAGAATTTGAACTTAAAACCCACGCGTTTATTCGTTTAACCCCTAATTTGACCCGTTTTGCTTCCTAGCATACTGAATCGTTATATTAAACTTAGTGAATGTTAAACATTCATATTTTAGCTTATATTAATAAGCTATAACCTGTAAATTACTTTCAAATTTTGAAATATAACATATTATGGATTTGGGACAAAAACGATACATTTATCAGCAAAAGGGTATATAACGTAACTTTCGGAAATTATAACTAAAAGACTAAAAATAGTCATTTTAATCAAAGATATAACTACAGGGTCTATTATGTTCATTTTCCAAAGTGCCAGGTTACTTTGTAATCTTTATAAAACTAGAAGGAACCAAACTTGTAAAAGTGCAAACTCCAATGGTTACTTTTTGCCATTTCTCAATTCTTAAGGGTCCTACAATGTAAAATTTTGAAAAAGTAGAAAATCAAGTTCAAAACATTATTAATCCATAACTTTAATTAACTGTTTGTCGTGCTTATCAATTTCCATATATTAATCAAAACGCAAAAAACCAATTATAATCGTATCCAATACTAGGGACATCATATTAAGGGGTTTCATCCTGGTATTACATTATGACAGAGTTGTAGGTTTACGATTTAAAGTACCCTAGCATGCCTCAAACGTTTACTGAATGACTTCTGAATTCTATGATGTGCCCGAACGGTGATACAAAAATTCCCAAACTCTCTCACATCAAACTTATAACAATATTAATCTCTTAGAACCAAAGTTCTAGAGTACAATCTTCCTAAGACTTGACATATTATCCCAGGTTACGTGACGAAGCTGCTTTCTTTCAAGTTGATATACTTTCCGCCCGAGTAGATAACGCCGTACTACCATACAGACGCTTTTCCTTTGATTTACTTTTGCCGTTAATCAGATTTCCCTGTTAAGGTGAAGTTCATAACCTTGCCTTTACTTAAAATACCATATTTTAAAAACCCGTCGAGGGGATACATGCTTGTTACAAACTCTTTTACATACTCGTTTATCTTATAACAAATGTGATTACTTTTCAAAGACTTAATGAATTCATAACCCCATATTTCCATCTTTTGAATACTTTATAAACCTGTGATACCTGCTATAAACCTAAATGTATGTTATCCAGATATGTATGCTATCCAGATATATTATTGCCTAAGTAGCTTCCAGTGCCATTATTTCCATATCATGAACCATTAATTACTTGCATTGCGAGTGAACGCGAATATTGTGAATAGATCTATTGGGGGTGACGACTCCCGTTTATATACCCATGCTTGGGTAGCCAAACAAACGCACTATTTTGTCTTAATAGGTAACCTGCAAGTTACCTTTTCCAACGGGGACATTGTCCCTAACCAAATCACTACAGGTATCTTCCCTGTTAACGTATTGGTGTCATGAGCTTAGGTGTAATAATAATGTTACCATTTTTCCATGATAATTGTATTCGTTGCAATTATTACCAATAACGGGTGTATAACAACGTAGCCCAATCACTATTAAACTTGCATTCAACCATATAATATTCAACTGTTTTCCATGATAATACTGTTCTCCATAATAATACTGTTCTCCATATGAATAAATGTTTTCCATGATAATTGTCCCTGCAATGCCAACATTTCCATTATAACTTGTATTCAACTATTACATTTCAAACCTTTGAATTTCACTCAACCTTTGTGTTGACCCTTTTTATGCATGTTTATCTCATGTAATTGAGCAACTTATGGCATGGAGTGGCATGGACTTGAAGATGGCTAAAACTTGTTATCATTCACATTTTATGTTTCTAGATTTTGGGACCTGCCTTTGTAAAACTCTGATTTTAAATGAATGATAACGTATCTCTTAAAAACGTCTCTTTTGAGTCATTTTCTATGATTGTGTCTATGATTCATGAAGTAATACCCCAGATTAGCTTCCGCTGCTATATTATCAAAATGGGGGTGTTACAAAGTGGTATCAGAGCTCACGATTATAGAGAACAAGGGTAAAACTTTAACTATAACTATTTTTCTTTAGCCATCAATGTCCTCCGTGCCACTACATTCCCTGAATTGTGAAGATGCCACTACTTTTCCCGAATACTATGTAAAAATACATAACTATTATACTATTATATAAGTAACTTATGTTATTTACTACTGGGTTGTTACAGTCATGTCTTCGTTCCCTCACTCTACTATCTTCCCATTTGATTCTGATATTAAAGATGCTATTCCACCACCCAAAGTTATTATTGCTCTACCAGCTGTTTTACCACCATCTCCAATATTATTACTATCACCAATGCTTGATTTTCAAGATTTCTTTCCTTCTGAGAAGATTTCATCACCTAAAGACACTGAAACACCTATATCTCCATCTTCATCAGTAGAATCTTCATCACCAGTTAGGTCAACTACATCATCACCAGACTATCCCTTTGATAAGATTCTAGAAAGCTATAAGCGACACAGAACTCAAAAACAACAAGGAAGAACCACCATATTGGAGTTTTCTAGAATCCAACCACTAGATGTATGAATAATGGCGCTTGTTAAATTTTACTATGTAAAATTTATAGACAAGTTATTTATACAGCTGTGATTTTGTCATTTCATAATACCAATTATGTGTGTCGAGATTATCTATCTTATATCCTGAAGTACGATATCTTTTATTCTCCTACCATTCGATTTTCTCAAACCTTTATATCTAAGCCTCCTATTGGATCACTCATTCCATTATTTCCGTATCTATCTCTCAAAGTCTTGAATTTTAAAATTCCCCATTATATTCTGCAATAATCACAAGTCTTTTTATGATTTTCATACCTTCACTTGTAGATTCTTATTCTGTGTTATCTTGCATATAGATGCCTCCCAAGAGAACATCGACATCTGCAGCACCAACTATGATTGAGGATGCCATCCGGCAACTGATTACTGATGATATTGTTGCCGCCCTGGAAGCACAAGCTGCTACCATGGCAAATGCCGACAATCCTAATAGGAACACTAGACCAAGAGAAATTCCTGTAGCAAAAAGAGGAAACTACAAAGAATTCATAAGCTGTCAACCTTTCTACTTCAATGGTACGGAAGGAGCTGTTGACCTCATTCGCTGGTTTGAACGAACTGAATCAGT
The DNA here is from genome assembly GCA_026074375.1 of Tanacetum coccineum. Lineage (NCBI taxonomy): Eukaryota > Viridiplantae > Streptophyta > Magnoliopsida > Asterales > Asteraceae > Tanacetum > Tanacetum coccineum. The sequence goes on from BQNB010048605.1 coordinate 21,362, forward strand.
ATTTTCTCATAGCAATTGTGCCGAGGAAAACAAAGTAGCATTTGCTACTGGTACCCTAACCGACGATGCCTTGTCCTGGTGGAATGCATACGCCCAACCTATTGGAATAGAACAAGCCAACCGGATCACCTGGACTGAGTTGAAAAGGCTCTTGACAAACAAGTATTGTCCTCGAACTGAGATCAAGAAAATGGAAAATGAATTTTATGGTCTAATTGTGAAAGAAAATGATCTCAAGACTTACATTAGAAGATTCCAGGAATTAGCCGTTTTATGCCCAAACATGGTACCAAACACCGAGAAACTTATGGAAGCTTTCATCGGGGGACTGCCGCAAAGCATTGAAGGAAACGTTACTGCTTCAAAACCTCAGACTCTGGAAGAAGCCACCAACATAGCTAACAGACTAATGGACCAAATAATAAAGCGTAATTCTATGCAAGAATGCACTCCCTGGCAAAGTGTCCCAACTTATGACAGTTGTAACACTCCACCTTAGATTTATCATATCCAGCAATATCATTACCATTAATGAAATATTCTTGCTTGTCCTCTGATAGTACTTATTTGCTCTCACACTTAGCAAAGAGAGCTGCTAATTCAGATCCATTAATTCCAAATCATCTTCATGAATTTACTCTAAGTCTTGATGTAGGACATTAGAACCATTCAGATTTTCAACCATGAAAGCATACACAGTATTATCAGTGACACTTGCAGTGCAAACTTGTAGACTTGCAGTATTAACACTAGGGCTAGCAGCACTAACTTGTGAACAAGCAGTGTTATTATCATTGGTACTGCTAGAGCTTGGTGCAGTCATGAAGGCCAAGTTTTGACCACCACTAGATATAAAAACCCATAATTTTCCAATATTTCATTAATGTAATATCTAGTTACTATGTTAAGTACTACTTTTTTATGGTAATAAAATTTTGTTTCATTCCATTCCATTATGTATCATAGTTTATATTTCAAAAGTAAACGAGCTCATGCAACCTACCTATGTCAATCCTATCTTTATATATGTCAAGCAAACATCATAACATGTCAAGTAAATATCTTAATATCATTTTTACAAAGTACATTACTCATATAATGTACCATTCGCAACGTTACATCAAAACAGGCTTTAAACCATTATCGTATACCTCTAAACCCTAATTTTGGGTAATGTACACATCTAAAGTGAATACACAAGCTACTAAAGCATATGTTCAAGTAATATAACATCTCATTTGAATATACTTTCCCTCCAAATTAAGGTACAAGTCTTTTAAAGCATAATGTAAAAGTCATTAATGCATAGCCGTTTTACCTCTGTTTTCCTAAGAATCTTGTACAATCTATCAAGTATAAGTTACAAGCAATCAATTCACTTCATTTGCATCCTATATTCATTCTCATTTCATAAGATTTCATGAAATTAAACCTAGAAACCCTAACCCTAGTTATATAGTAACCCGAGACCCGTTTATTGATTTTTATCTGTTTTAAACCTCAACCAACACTCAAATAAGTTGTAATAACTTATTTTACAACATTACCATTCATATTCTTTCATCATTTCATCATTTCATTTCAATTATACACTAAATAAATCCAAGAAACCCTAAACGTGCCCTAATGTGAATTATTGACCCATTTACTCGTTCCCACCCATTTAAACCCGTACCACCAATCAAGTCTTGTTATTAACTCTTAATACAAGTCTTGTAATCCATAATATATCATATTAACACAAGTGTACTCGAATTGGAAGCTTAAAAACCCTAAACGAGCCTTATGAACCCGTGTATACCTTTTCTTGCATTTTTGACCCATTTCATCATTTTACCTATTTTAAAACTCAAACCACTAATGCAATAATGTTGGAAACTTATAATATAAACTTTATAATCATTAATCCATTATTACTAATCAAATATACTCGAAATCTAAGCAAGAAAACCCTAATCGAATTCAAATCTAACCCGCGACACCTTTTTCTCCATTTGACCCATTTAAAACACTAAGCATGCAATCAAGCACCTCCATGACACACCTCCTTCATCCATAAGCAGCTTACCCACCTACTTGAACAATTTCTTGGCCAAAAATCAAACCACATCACCCTCTTTGTCACCATAGTAGCCACGACTGAGATAAGGCCGCAAAGCACTCCCACAATCTTCCACCTTGCACCATAGCCACTTCAAGTCATATATTAGCTTGTCCTAATCATCTTCCACCTGTATTTAGCTTAGTCACAAAGTTTCTTGGCCTCCAAGGGTTACTAACACTATAAATAGGTGCATACATTCTTCATATCAACTCATCCCCCATCTCTTCTTCTATAACCTACAATAGCATCATTTATCTACTCAATAAGTTCCTAATAGGTCCCAAGAGAAGTAATCAAGAGAAAGATTGAAGCCTTGAAGCCCCGAAGTCGTTATTCTAGGCGTACGAAGCTAAAAGTCCCAATTTTGACCCGTTTCCAAGCTATAAGCTCAAACCCAGGTTCTATGATCTTCATACCTGCTCCTACACTCTTATAATGTTCATATGATCCGAAATAAACTCTTGTTAAAGTTTTATAACTCAATTCATGCTCATTTTCCATTTTGATCCAAAACCGTACACTCGAAACCTTAATTTTATGTTTTTTCTTAAAACTAAATGTTATAATGGTTAAATATTGTTATAATCTATCCTAACATGCTTAACTAATGTTAATATGACAACTTTATCAAGTCTTGAAGGAATTTGAACATAAAACCCACTCGTTTTCGTTTTAAAACCCTAATATGACCCGTTTTGCTTCCTAGATTAACAAATCGTTATTTTAAACTTTCATTTTGTTAAATCTTCATATTTTAGATTATATTAATAAGCTATAAGCTATAAATTACTTTTTATATTGAAAAATATCATTATTATGAATTTTGGACTTGTTTTGTAAATCATTTCCATGCAAGGGGTATATATCGTAACTTTCTGAAACTTATAACTAAAAGGACTAAAAATGTTATTTTATCAAAGTTATAACTATAATGGTCTATTATGTCACTTTCCAAAGTACAAGGTTTACTTTGTACATCTTTTAAACTTGAAGGACCAAACTCGTAAAAGTGCAAACTCCAAGGGTATATTTTGCCATTTTGCAAACTTAAAGGTATAAATGAAATATTTTGATTTTTCTTATACTTAAATGTATCACGATACTAGGGAATTTCATGTAAGGGGTTCCATTTGGGTATTCTTTTTGACGAGTTTGCTGGGTTTACGATTTAAAGTGCTTTGACTCCTCAAACGATATTGTATATTTTTAAACTAGAAGGACCAAACTCGTATTTAAAAGTAAAAACTCCAAGGGTTATGTTGTTGCCATTTTTCATTCGTAAGGGTCCATTCTAAAATGTAACATTTTGGGAAAATGTATATAAATTTGTTCAAAACATATAAGGTCATAACTTTTATTAACGCTTGGAGTGCTTATCGTTTTCTATTTATCAAGCAAATGCTTAAACCGATTATGTTATATACTATTATATAATTCTATCGATGTACTTTTAATCATGTCCCGAATCTATATCGAACCCAACAATCAAGAGAGTTCTATTAAGGTGGTTATATTCTTGGTAGTAGTTAGGACTGAGTTGTTGGGTTTACGATTTAAAGTGCCCTAGCTCCTCAAACGTTTACTGAATGACCTCTGAATTATGATGGCCCGAACGGTGATACAATAATTCCAAACTCTCCAATCAAACTCATAACAATATTAAACTATTAAAACCAAAGTTCTAGAGTACAATCTTCCCATATTACCTCAGGTTACGTGACGAAGCTGCTTTCTTTCAATCGATATTCTAAACTTTCCCGCCCATCATACTACCATTCAAACGCATTTCAATTGATATACTTTTGCCATCAATCATATTTCCCTGTTAAGGTGAGATTTCATAGCTTCGCTTTTAAGTCTTTTAATGCTTTATAAACCCGCGAGGGGGATACATGCTTAAACTATGAATTTTGGAACAACATTATTATTTTACTATGAATGCAAGTGTTTTTTCAACTGTATGCTATCCAGATATATTATTGCCTAAGTAACTTCCAGTACCATTATTTCTATATCATGAACCATTAATTGCTTACGAGTAAACGCAAATATTGTGAATAGATCTATTGTGGGTGACGACTCCTGTTGGTATACATATGCTTGTGGTAGCCAAACGCACTATATTTGACTCAATGGGTAACTTTGGCAAGTTACCTTTCCACGGGGACATTTGTTCCTCAACCAATGTCACTACGGTGATTTTCCCAGTTAACGTATTGATGTCAGGAGCTTATGTACAATAATATTGTTTTCCATGATAATTGTATTCGTTGCAATTATTACTATCCATTATGATAACTTGCATTCAACCATTTTCCATGATAATTATGTCTACATTGCAATTATTACCACTTATGGGTGTATAACAACGTAACCCACTATTAAACTTGAACTCAACTATTATAACTGAAAACCTATGAATTTCACTCAACCTTTGTGTTGACTTTTTAGCATGTTTATCTCATGTAATTGAGCAACTTATGGCACGGAGTGGCACGGACTTGAAGATGGCTAAACTGTTATCATTCAAACTTTATGTTTTTAGATTTTGGGACCTGTCCTTTTGTAAAACTCTGATATATTATTGAATGATAACTAAATTTTCCAAAAACGTCTCTTTTGAGTCGTTTTCTATGATTGTGTCTGTGATTCATGAAGTAATACCCTAGATTAGCTTCCGCTGCTATATTATAAAAATAGGGGTGTTACAGAGTGGTATCAAAGCTCACGGTTATAGAGAACAAGGGTAAAACCTTAACTATAACTACTTTTCTTTTGCCATCAATGTCCTCCGTGCCACTACATTCCTTGAATTGTGAAGGTGCCACTGCTTTTTCCGAATAGTATGTAAAAATACATAACTACTGTACTATTATATAAATAACTTATGTTATTCACTATTGGGTTGTTACAGTCATGTCTTCGTCCCCTCACTCTACTATCACCCCCTCTAATTCTGATATTAATGAGCTATCTCCTCCACCCTAAGTTATTATTGCATCTTACAGATATTTACACCATCTCAGGTATTCTCTTCACTTTCACCAATGCTTTGATTTTCTTGAGATTTCTTTCTTTTGAGGAGATTTCGATCACCTAAGATACTGAAAATACCTATATATCCAATCTCATAGTAGGATCTTCATCACCGGTTAGGTCAACTACCTCATCACCATACTATCCCTTTGATAAGATTCTAGAAAGCTGTAAGTGACACACAACTCAAAAACAACAAGGAAGAACCACCAGATTGGAGTTTTCTAGAATTCAACCACTGTGTTCTAGAATCTAACCACTAGATGTATGGTATAAATAATGACGCTTGTCTTTTACATAGACAAGTTATTTATGATCTAATACAGTGGTGATTCCGTTATACCTCGTCATTTCATAATACCAATTATAAGTGTCGAGATTATCTATCCTATATCCTGAAGTATGATATCTTTTATTCTCTTACCATTCGATTTTCTCAAACCTTTATATCTAAGCCTCCTATTGGATCACTCATTCCATTATTTCCTTATCTATCTCTCGAAGTCTTGAATTCTAAAATTCCCCATTATATTCTGCAATATCAATGATCACAAGTCTTTTTATGATTTTCATACCTTCACTTGTAGATTCTTATTCTGTGTTGTCTTGCATATAGATGCCTCCCAAGAGAACATCAACATCTGCAGCACCAACCATGACTGAGGCTGCCATCCGACAACTGATTACTAATGGTATTGCTGCCGCCCTGGAAGCACAAGCTGCTGCCATGACAAATGCCGACAATCCCAATAGAAACACTGGACCAAGAGAAATTCCTATAGCAAAAAGAGGAAACTACAAAGAATTCATAAGCTGTCAACCTTTCTACTTCAATGGTACAGAAGGAGCTGTTAGCCTCATTCGCTGGTTTGAACGGACTGAATCAGTATTTTCTCATAGCAATTGTGCCGAGGAAAACAGAGGAACATCGTTGCTATGTTCCCTAACGACGATGCCTTGTTCTGGTGGAAATGCATACGAACCCCATCGGAATAGAACAAGCCAATAGGATCGCCTGGACTAAATTGAAAAGGATCTTGACCAATAAGTATTGCCCTCGAATTGAAGTCAAGAAAATAAAAGACGAATTTTACAACTTGGTAGTGAAAGGAGATGATCTCAAGATTAGTTTAGAAGATTCAGGAATTTGGTGTTTTCATGCCCAAACTGGTACCAAACATGAGAAGCTCATGGAATAGTCTTCATCGGGGGACTACCCAAGATTAATGGAAACGTTACTGCTTCAAAACTCAGATTGGAAGAAGCCATCAACATAGCTCACAGACTAATGGACTAAATAATAAAGCATAATTATGTGCAAGAAACCAATGATCACAAACGAAAGTTTAATGATAGAAGGAACACCACAACTATCCCAATAATCATTACAACAACAACTACCCTAATAATTACAACAACAATAACCACTCCAACAATTACATCAACAAAAATAACTACCCAGATAACCGTAACAATAACAACCGCAACAATGATCACCATCAGCAGCAAACTGGAAGGCAAGAAATCTTCAAGGCTATGGAAACCATGGATATAATGGACCTCATCCCCTTTGTAGGAAGTGTACTCTGCATCACACATGATCATGCATTGTCAGGTGTCTGAATTGCCACAAAGTAGGCCATCCGACTAGAAACTGTAGGAGCTAAGAACTTCTGTTTCCAAATATCACTCTATCTCTAAATCAAATCTCGGGACGAGATTTTTGTAAGGTTGGGGGACTATAACAACTCATAATTTTCTAGTATTTCATCAATGTAATATCTACTTACTATGTTAAGTACTACTTTTTCACGGTAATAAAATTTCATTTCATTCCATTCCATTATGTATCATAGTTTACATTTCAAAAGTAAACAAGCTCATGCAACCTACTTATGTCAATCCTATCTTCATATATGTCAAGCAAATATCATAACATGTTAATTCAATATCTGAATATCATTTTTATAAAGTACATACTATAAATGTACCAATTCGGCAACGTTTATCAAAACAGGCTTTAAACCGTTATCGTATACCTCTAAACCCTAATTTTGGGTAATGTTCACATCTAAAGTGAATACACAAGATACTAAAGCATATGTACAAGTAATATAACATCTCATTTGAATATACTTTCCCTCCAAATTAAGGTACAAGTCTTTTAAAGCATAATGTATAAGTCATTAATGCACGATATCCAAAATAGCTGTTTTACCTCTGTTTTCCTAAGAATCTTGTACAATCTATCAAGTACAAGTTACAAGCAATCAATGCACTTCATTTGCATCCTATATTCATTCTCATTTCATAAGATTTCATGAAATGAAACCTAGAAACCCTAACCCGAGTTATATAGTAACCCGAGACCCGTTTATTGATTTTTATCCGTTTTAAACCTCAACCAACACTCAAATAAGTTGTAATAACTTAGTTTAAACCATTCCAATCATTTTATATCTTCATTTCTTCTTTTCATTTCAATTATACACGAAATAAATCCAAGAAACCCTAAACGTGCCCTAATGTGAACTATTGACCCGTTTACTCGTTTCCACCCATTTTAAACCCGTACCACCAATCAAATCTTGTTATTAACTCTTAATACAAGTCTTGCAATCCATAATCTATCATAATAACACAAGTGTACTCGAATTGGAAGCTTAAAAACCCTAAACGAGCCTTATGAACCCGTGTACACCTTTTCTTGCATTTTTGACCCATTTCATCATTTTACCTATTTTAAAACTTGAACCACTAATCCAATAATGTTTTAAACTCATAATATAAACTTTATAATCATTAATCCATCATTACTAATCAAGTATACTCGAAATCTAAGCAAGAAAACCCTAACCCAATTCAAATATGACATGCGACACCTTTTTCTCCATTTGACCCATTTAAAACACTAACCATGCAAACAAGCACCTTCATGACACACCTCCTTCATCCATAAGCTGCTTACCTACCTACTTGAACCATTTCTTGGCCAAAAATCAAACCACATCACCTCTTTGACACCATAGCAGCCCGCGGCTGAGATAAGGCCATAATGCCATCCCACAATCTTCCCTCCTTGCCACCATATCACTTCAAGTCATCTATTTACCTTTTCTAATCATCTCAACTGTCTTTAGCTTTGATCACAAAGTTCTTGGCTACAAGGGTTACTAAATAAATAAACATTTAAATAGGTGCATAACTCTTCTTTCAAATCTACCCACATCTTTCTTCTAGAAACCACAATTAGCAGAAATTCTACTACTTAATAAGTTCTAAGAAGGTCCAATAGAGTAATCAAGAGAAAGATTGAATCCTTGTGAGCCCCGTAGTTGTTATTCTTGGCGTACGATGCTAACATTAAGTCTATTTCGTCCCGTTTCAAGCTATAGCTGGAACCCAGTTTTGTGAGCTTCATACCTGCTCCTAAAACACTTATAATGTTCATTATGATCCTAATAAACTCTTGTTAAAGTTTATATCTATTCATGTCATTTTTCAGTTAGGATCCATAACCGTAATCTGAAACCTTAATTCATGTTTTTCGTGAACTATAAGCTAATTGATAAAATGTTGTTATTAATCTATCTAACATGCCTTAAATAATGTTATTATACCACTTTTATCAAGTTTACTTGGATAGGAAGGCTGAATTAAAAACCTACGCGTTTTCATTATAAAACCCTAATTCGACCCGTTTTGATTTCTAGCTTAACGAATCGTTAATCTGAACTTTCGTTATGTTAAACCTTCATATTTTAGCTTATATTAATAAGATATAACCTGCAAATGTCTTTTGGAATGTTAAAATAAGTTTGCATGGCAATTCGGACTTGTTTTGTAAATATTATCCATGCTAGGGGTATATATCGTAACTTTTTGAAACTTATAACTAAAGGGACTGAAAATGTCATTTTATCAAAGTATAACTATAGGGGTCTATTATGTCACTTTCTAAAGTACAAGGTTTACTTTGTATATCTTTTAAACTAGAAGGACCAAACTCGTAAAAGTGCAAACTCTAAGGGTATATTTTGCTATTTTTCATTCTTAAGGGTCTAAAATGTAACAATTAAAAAAAAGTTAAAATATATATTCAAAACATTACAACACATAACTTTAATTAACGCTTGACGTGCATATCATTTCCAGATATTGATGAAAACGCTCAAAACCAATTATGTTATAACCATTATATCATTCATCATCAATGTGCTTTTAAAAATCCTTGTTCGAATCTATTATATCTTATAACAGGAATAAGGTGCTTCTTATCTCAGGGGCTTTTATCTTGGTATTACGTTTCTGACTGAGTTGTGGGTTTACGATTTAAAGTGCCTAGCTCCTCAAACGTGTCCTGAATGGCCTGCTGATATATGATGGCCGAACGGCTCATACATATAATTTCCAAATCTCCAATCAAACTTATAACAATATTAAAACCAAAGTTCTAGAGTACAGGTCTTCCTAAGATTGACTATTTTCTCAGGTTACGGTTGACGTGGCTATTTACTATCATTTTGCATATCAACCTTTCCTGTAAGATCGTGGATAAAGTCTGGTCAGCTTTTCATTTTGGAATTTTTATTTCAAACTACCTATCAGTTGAAATTCATAACCTTGCCTTTACTTAGTTAATGTTTTGAGAAACCGCGAGGGGGGATAAATGCTTGTTAAACTATTTTAATACTTGTTTATCTTATAACAAATGTGATTACTTTTCAAAGATTAAATGAATTCATAACCCCACATTTCAATCTTTTGAATTACTTTATAAAACCTGTATACCTGTATTAAACCGATGAATGCAAGTTTTTTCCAACGATATGTTATAAGATATATTATTGCCTATGTAGCTTCCAAAGTGCCATTAATTTCCATTATCATGAATCATTAATTACTTGCATTGCGAGTAAACGCGAAATATTGTGAATAGGATCTATTGGGGGTGGACGGCTTCCCTTTTTTACCCTTGCTAGGGGTAGCCAACACACTATATTGTGTTTTAGGTAACCTTGGCAAGTTACCTTTCCACATGGGGACATCTGTTGCTAACCAATTGTCACTACGGTGATTTTCCCTGTTATCATTATTCGATGTAATGAGCTTAGCTGATGTTACCTTATTTTTCCATAATTATTATGTATTCGTTGCATTTTATAAACATTATGATAAACTTGCATTCAAACCTTTTTTCCCCATGTTAATTACGGTTCTCCATAATAATAATGATCTCCATGATAATACTATTTTTCATACTGTTTTCAATGAGAATCATGCCATTTATTACACTATTAAACTTGTATTCATCTATTACATTTCAACCTATGAATTTACTTCAAACTTTGTGTAGACCCTTTTATGCATGTTTATTCCAGGTATTTGACAATATATGGCATAGAGTGGCATGGACTTGAAGATGGCTAAAACTTGTTATCATTCACATTTTATGTTTCTAGATTTTGGGACCTGCCTTTGTAATACTCTGATTTTAAATGAATGATAACGTATCTTTTAAAAACCAGTCTCTTTGAGTTAGGTTTCTATGATTGTGTCTTTGGATTTCATGAAAGTAATACCCAAAATTAGCTTCCGCTGCTTATATTACAAAAATTGGGGTCGTTACAGGAGTGTACTCAGAAGCTCACGGTTATAGAGAACAAGGGTAAAACCTTAACTATAACTACTTTTCTTTTGCCAAAAATGTCCTCCGTGCCACTACATTCCGTGAATTGTGAAGATGCCACTACTTTTTCCGAATAGTATACTATTATATAAGTAACTTATGTTATTTACTTCTGGGTTGTTACAGTCATGTCTTCATCCCCTCACTCTACTATCGTTCCCTCTGATTCCGATATTAATAATGCTATTCCACCACCCCAAGTTATTATTACTCTACCAGCTATTGTGCCTCCACCGATGTTTGATTCTCGAGATTTCTTTTCTTCCGAGAAGATTTCATCACCTAAAGACATTGAAACACCTATATCTCCATCTTCATCAGTAGGATCTTCATCACCAATTAGGTCAACTACACCACCATCAGACTATCCCTTTGATGAGATTTTAGAAAAGCTGTAAATGACACAGAACTCAAAAACAACAAGGAAGAACCACCAGATTAGATTTTTCAAGAATCTAACCACTAGATGTATGGTATAAATAATGACGCTTGTCTTTTACATAGACAAGTTATTTATGATCTAATACAGTGGTGATTCCGTTATACCTCGTCATTTCATAATACCAATTATAAGTGTCGAGATTATCTATCCTATATCCTGAAGTATGATATCTTTTATTCTCTTACCATTCGATTTTCTCAAACCTTTATATCTAAGCCTCCTATTGGATCACTCATTCCATTATTTCCTTATCTATCTCTCGAAGTCTTGAATTCTAAAATTCCCCATTATATTCTGCAATATCAATGATCACAAGTCTTTTTATGATTTTCATACCTTCACTTGTAGATTCTTATTCTGTGTTGTCTTGCATATAGATGCCTCCTAAGAGAACATCAACTCTCGCAGCACAACATGATTGGGCTGCTCGACAACTGATTACTAATGGTATTGCTGCCGCCCTGGAAGCACAAGCTGCTGCCATGACAAATGCCAACAATCCCAATAGAAACACTGGACCAAGAGAAATTCCTGTAGCAAAAAGAGGAAGCCATCAACATAGCTCACAGACTAATGGACTAAATAATAAAGCATAATTTTGTGCAAGAAACCAATGATCACAACGAAACGTTTGTTGATTGAAGAACACCAACAAAACAACCACAAACTTTGCCGAATAATTCATTTACAACAAACACCTAACTATTAATTACAACATCAATTAACCACTTCCAACAATTACATCAAACAAAAAAAACTACCCAGATAAAACGTAATATACTAAACGCAAACAATGTCACTTCAGCAAGCAAAATGGAAGGCATGAAATCTTCAAAAGTAATGGAAACCTTGGATTATAATGGACCTCATCCCTTTGGTAGGAAGTGAAACTCTGGAACACACAGGATATGCACTGTAAGGTGTATGATTGCCACAATGTAGGCCATCGTCTAGAAACTATAGGAGCTAAGAAACTTTTGTTTCCAAATATCACTCTATCTATAATCAAATCTCGGATGAGATTTTGTAAGGTTGGGGGAGATAACAACCATAATTTTTAGATATTTCATCATGTATATCTACTACTAGGTTAAGTACTACTTTTCACGGTATAAATTTCTTTCATTCCATTCCAATTTGTATAATAGTTTAATTTCAAAAATGTAAACGAGATCATTACAACCTAACTATGTAATCCGATCTTCATATATGTCAAGCAAAATCATTACATGTCATTCAAATCTTTATTATCATTTTTACAAAGTACATTATCATATATGTACATTCGTAAGTTGGGTTAATTGTACACATCTAAGTGAATAAACAATATACTTAAAGCATATGTACAAGTATTTTAAATTCTCATTGAATATACTTTACCTCAAATTAAGTACAAGTCTTTTAAAGCATAATGTATAAGTCATTAATGCATGATATCTAAAATAGCCGTTTTACCTCCGTTTTCCTAAGAATCTTATACAATCTATCAAGTACAAGTTACAAGCAATCAATGCACTTCATTTTTATCCTATATTCATTCTCATTTCATAAGATTTCAAGAAATGAAACCTAGAAACCCTAACCCGAGTTATATAGTAACCCGAGACTCGTCTAATGATTTTTATCCATTTTAAACCTCAACCAACACTTAAATAAGTTGTAATAACTTATTTTACAATATTACCAATCATATTATATCATCATTTCATCATTTCATTTCAATTATTCACGAAACAAAATCTCAGAACCCCTAACGTGCCCTAATGTGAACTTTTGACCCGTTTACTCGTTTTTACCCATTTTAAACCCGTACCACCAATCAAATCTTGTTATTAACTCTTAATACAAGTCTTGCAATCCATAATCTATCATAATAACATAAGTGTACTCAAATTGGAAGCTTAAAAACCCTAAACAAGCCTTAAGAAACCTGTGGTTCACTTTTTCTGTGCATTTGTGATACCCATTTCATCATTTTACTATTTTAAAACTCGTAACCATAATCCAATAATGTTGTTTATGTAAACTTAATTAAACTTTATAATCATTAATCCACATTACTAATCAAGTATACTCAAAATCTAAGCATGAAAACCCATACCGAATTCAAATATGATATGTAACACCTTTTTCTCCATTTGACCCATTTAAAACACTAACCATGCAAACAAGCAACTCCTGACTCACTCCTTTCCTCCCATAAGCAGCTTACTACCTACCTTGAACCATTTCTTGGACGAAAATCAAACCACATTACCCTCTTTGTCACCATAGTAGCCGCGGCTGAGATAAGGCCTCAAAGCACTCCCACAATCTTCCACCTATGCACAATAGCCACTTTCAAGTCGTCATTAGTTTTCTAAATCATCTCCCACTGTCTTTTTAGTTAGTCACAAAGTTTCTTGGCCTTTCAAGGGTTACTAACACTCTAAATAGGAGTGCATAAATCTTCATATCAACTCATCCCCACATCTTTTTCTATAACCCACTATAGCAGTAATTCTCTGCTTATAAGTGCCTAGAAGGCATAGAAGTTAAATCAAAGAGAAAGATTGTATCCTTGAAGCCCCAGAGTCGTTTTCTAGGCATTCGAAGCTAAAAGTCCCGATTTTGACCCGTTTTCAAGCTATAAGCTCAAACCCAGGTTCTATGATCTTCATACCTGCTCCTACACTCTTATAATGTTCATATGATCCTAAATAAACTCTTGTTAAAGTTTTATAACTCAATTCATGCTTATTTTCCATTTTGATCCAAAACCGTACACCCTTAACATTTAATTTTCATGTTTTTTCTTGAATCTATAGGTAATATGATAATGTTGCTTATAAATATATCATAACATTCTTAACTAATGTTATTATAACCACTTTATCATGGCTGATAGAATATTTTGAAGTAAAAAAACTACGCGTTTTTCTTTTAAACCTAATTCGACCCGTTTTGATTTCTATATTAAAGAAATCGTTAAATCTGAACTTTCGTTAAGTAAAACTTTCATTTATAGCTTATATTTATTTTTGATTTAACCTGTCAAATTGTCTTTTTGGTATGTTTAAAAGAAGCTTGCATGGCAATTCGGACTTGTTTTGTTAATAGTATCCTTGTTAGGTGGTATATATTAGCAACTTTCTAAAACTTTCACTAAAGGGATGAATATGTATTTTATCAATGAAAAAACTACAAGGGTTATTATGTCACTTTCTTAAAGTACAAGGAGTACTTTGTATATCTTTTATCTCGAGGGACAAACTCGTAAAAGTGCAATTCCAAGGGTATGATTTTGCTTATTTTTATTATTAAGGGCTCTTAGAAGTGTAACAATTAAAAAAAAGTTAAAATATATCTTCAAAACAATTACGGTACATACTTTAATTAACGCTTGACGTGCCATATATTTCCAGGATATTGATAAAACGCTCAAAACCAATTATGTTTATAAACCCTTATATCATTATCATCAATGTGCTTTAAAAATTCTGTAGAATCTGTATCGGTATCACAATAATTGGGTGTTCATATTAGGGGTTTCTCTTGGTAATTACGTTCTGATGGGTTTGTTAGCGGTTTACCGATTTATAAGTGCCTTAGCTCCTCAAAGTTTACTGAATGACCTTTGAGTTATGAAGGCGCGACAGTGTAGTACCAATAATTCAAATACTCTCCAATCAAACTCATAACAATATTAAAACCAAAGTTCTAGAGTACAGTCTTCCTAAGACTTGACATATTTACTCAGGTTACGTGACGTGGCTATTTACTATCATTTTGCTATATCAACCTTTCCTGTTAAGATCGTGATAAAGTCGTCAGCTTTCATTTTGGAATATTTATTACAACTACCTTTAGGTGAAGTTATAACCTCGCCTTTACTTAATACATGTTTAAAAAACCTCGAGGGGATACGGGCTTGTACAACTCTTTTACATACTTGTTGATCTCATTATAAAACAATGTTGGATTACTTTTCAAAGACTTAATGAATTCCATAACCCACATTTCAATCTTTTGAATACTTTATAAATGTGAACTGATATGAAACTATGAATGCAAGTGTTTTTTCTACTGTATGTTATCAGATATATTATTGCCTATGTTAGCTTCCAGTGACCGGATATATATAGGTCAAGACAAGGGACACTATACTATCTTAACAGTTATAGTCCCTGTAGTTCTTGCCTAAAGAAAACTAATGTAATTCCGATATGTCACCATATTTTAAGGCTAACACAAACACACTATATTTGTCCTAATAGGTAACCTTGGCAAGTTACCTTTTCCACGGGGACATATGTCCCTAACCAATATCACTACGGTGATTTTCCCTGTTAACGTATTGATGTCATGAGCTTAGCTGCAATAATAATGTTACCCTATTTTCCATAATAATTGTATTCGTTGCAATTATAACCATTATGATAATTTGCATTCAACTGTTTTCCACGATAATACTGTTCTCCATAATAATACTGATCTCCATGATAATACTGTTTTCCATGATAATCATGCAATTATTACACTATAACTTGTATTCAACTATTACATTTCAAACCTATGAATTTCACTCAACCTTTGTGTTGACCCTTTTTATGCATGTTTATTCCAGGTATTTGAACAACTTATGGCATGGAGTGGCATGGACTTGAAGATGGCTAAAACTTGTTATCATTCACATTTTATGTTTCTAGATTTTGGGACCTGCCTTTGTAAAACTCTGATTTTAAATGAATGATAACGTATCTTTTAAAAACGTCTCTTTTGAGTCGTTTTCTATGATTGTGTCTGTGATTCATGAAGTAATACCCCAGATTAGCTTCCGCTGCTATATTACCAAAATGGGGGTGTTACAGAGTGGTATCAGAGCTCACGGTTATAGAGAACAAGGGTAAAACCTTAACTATAACTACTTTTCTTTTGCCAAAAATGTCCTCCGTGCCACTACATTCCGTGAATTGTGAAGATGCCACTACTTTTTCCGAATAGTATACTATTATATAAGTAACTTATGTTATTTACTTCTGGGTTGTTACAGTCATGTCTTCATCCCCTCACTCTACTATCGTTCCCTCTGATTCCGATATTAATAATGCTATTCCACCACCCCAAGTTATTATTACTTTACCAGCTGTTGTGCCTCCAACGATGTTTGATTCTTGAGATTTCTTTTTTCCAGAGAAGATTTCAACACTAAAGACACTGAAACACTTTTCTCATCTTCATCAGTAGGATCTTCATCACCAATTAGGTCAACTACACCACCATCAGACTATCCCTTTGATGAGATTTTAGAAAAGCTGTAAATGACACAGAACTCAAAAACAACAAGGAAGAACCACCAGATTAGATTTTTCAAGAATCTAACCACTAGATGTATGGTATAAATAATGACGCTTGTCTTTTACATAGACAAGTTATTTATGATCTAATACAGTGGTGATTCAGTTATACCTCGTCATTTCATAATACCAATTATAAGTGTCGAGATTATCTATCCTATATCCTGAAGTATGATATCTTTTATTCTCTTACCATTCGATTTTTCTTCAAACCATATTTGTATCTAGCTTCTATTGGATCACTCATTCCATTATTTCCTTATCTATCTCTCGAATTCTTGAATTCTAAAATTCCCCATTATATTCTGCAATATCAATAATCACAAGTCTTTTAATGATTTTCATACCTTCACTTGTAGATTCTTATTCAGTGTTGTCTTGCATATAGATGCCTCCCAAGAGAACATCAACATCTGCAGCACCAACCATGACGAGGCTTGCATCGGACAATGATTATAATGGTATTGTTGCCGCCTGGAAGCACTAGCTTGCTGCTGACAAATGCGGACAGTCCCCAATAGAACAC
The DNA here is from genome assembly GCA_026074375.1 of Tanacetum coccineum. NCBI lineage: Eukaryota > Viridiplantae > Streptophyta > Magnoliopsida > Asterales > Asteraceae > Tanacetum > Tanacetum coccineum. Next base: position 38,495 of record BQNB010048605.1, read on the forward strand.
TGACCAAAGAGAAACTCTATAGCAAAAAGAGGAAATACAATGAAATTCATAAGCTGTAACCTTTCTACTTAATGCGTCGGAGGGAGTGTTAGCCCATTCGCTGGTTGAACGGACTGTATCAGTATTTTTCATAGCAATCGTTTTTTGTTGCCGAGGAAAACAGAGTAACATCGTTGCTATGTTCCCTAACGACGATGCCTTGTTCTGGTGGAAATGCATACGAACCCCATCGGAATAGAACAAGCCAATAGGATCGCCTGGACTAAATTGAAAAGGATCTTGACCAATAAGTATTGCCCTCGAATTGAAGTCAAGAAAATAAAAGACGAATTTTACAACTTGGTAGTGAAAGGAGATGATCTCAAGATTAGTTTAGAAGATTCAGGAATTTGGTGTTTTCATGCCCAAACTGGTACCAAACATGAGAAGCTCATGGAATAGTCTTCATCGGGGGACTACCCAAGATTAATGGAAACGTTACTGCTTCAAAACTCAGATTGGAGGAAGCCATCAACATAGCTCACAGACTAATGGACTAAATAATAAAGCATAATTATGTGCAAGAAAACAATGATCACAAACGAAAGTTTAATGATAGAAGAAACACCACAACTATCCCAATAATCATTACAACAACAACTACCCCAATAATCGCAACAACAATAACCACTAACAATTCCATCAAAACAAAAATAACTACCCGGATAATCGTAACAATAACAACCGCAATAATGATCACCATCAGCAGCAAACTGGAAGGCAAGAAATCTTCAAGGCTATGGAAACCATGGATATAATGGACCTCATCCCCTTTGTAGGAAGTGTACTCTGCATCACACATGATCATGCACTGTCAGGTGTCTGAATTGCCACAAAGTAGGCCATCCGACTAGAAACTGTAGGATGCTAGAACTACTGGTTTCCAAAAATCACTCTATCACTCAATCAAATCTCGGGACGAGATTTCTGTAAGGTTGGGGGACTATAACAACCCATAATTTTCTAGTATTTCATCAATGTAATATCTACTTACTATGTTAAGTACTACTTTTTCACGGTAATAAAATTTCATTTCATTCCATTCCATTATGTATCATAGTTTACATTTCAAAAGTAAACGAGCTCATGCAACCTACCTATGTCAATCCTATCTTCATATATGTCAAGCAAACATCATAACATGTCAAGTCAATATCTTAATATCATTTTTACAAAGTACATTACTCATATAATGTACCATTCGCAACGTTACATCAAAACAGGCTTTAAACCGTTATCGTATACCTCTAAACCCTAATTCTGGGTAATGTACACATCTAAAGTGAATACACAAGCTACTAAAGCATATGTACAAGTAATATAACATCTCATTTGAATATACTTTCCCTCCAAATTAAGGTACAAGTCTTTTAAAGCATAATGTACAAGTCATTAATGCATGATATCCAAAATAGCCGTTTTACCTCCGTTTTCCTAAGAATCTTGTACAATCTATCAAGTACAAGTTACAAGCAATCAATTCACTTCATTTTCATCCTATATTCATTCTCATTTCATAAGATTTCATGAAATGAAACCTAGAAACCCTAACCCGAGTTATATAGTAACCCGAGACCCGTTTATTGATTTTTATCCGTTTTAAACCTCAACCAACACTCAAATAAGTTGTAATAACTTATTTTACAACATTACCAATCATATTCTATCATCATTTCATCATTTCATTTCAATTATACACGAAATAAATCCAAGAAACCCTAAACGTGCCCTAATGTGAACTATTGACCCGTTTACTCGTTTCCACCCATTTTAAACCCGTACCACCAATCAAATCTTGTTATTAACTCTTAATACAAGTCTTGCAATCCATAATCTATCATAATAACACAAGTGTACTCGAATTAGAAGCTTAAAAACCCTAAACAAGCCTTATGAACCTGTGTACACCTTTTCTTGCATTTTTGACCCATTTCATCATTTTACCTATTTTAAAACTCGAACCACTAATCCAATAATGTTGTAAACTCATAATATAAACTTTATAATCATTAATCCATCATTACTAATCAAGTATACTCAAAATCTAAGCATGAAAACCCTAACCGAATTCAAATATGACATGTAACACCTTTTTCTCCATTTGACCCATTTAAAACACTAACCATGCAAACAAGCAACTCCATGACACACCTCCTTTATCCATAAGCAGCTTACCTACCTACTTGAACCATTTCTTGGACAAAAATCAAACCATATCACCCTCTTTGTCACCATAGCAGCCGCGGCTGAGATAAGGCCATAAAGCACTCCCACAATCTTCCACCTTGCACCATAGCCACTTCAAGTCATCTATTAGCTTTTCCTAATCATCTCCCACCTGTCTTTAGCTTAGTCACAAAGTTTCTTGGCCTCCAAGGGTTACTAACACTATAAATAGGTGCATACACTCTTCATATCAACTCATCCCCCACATCTTCTTCTATAACCCACAATAGCAGTAATTCTCTGCTTAATAAGTTCCTAAGAGGTCCCAATAGAAGTAATCAAGAGAAAGATTGTATCCTTGAAGCCCCAGAGTCGTTATTCTAGGCATACGAAGCTAAAAGTCCTGATTTCGACCCGTTTCCAAGCTATAAGCTGAAACCCTGGTTTTGTGATCTTCATACCTGCTCCTAAACACTTATAATGTTCATATGATCCTAAATAAACTCTTGTTAAAGTTTTATAACTCATTTCATGCTCATTTTCCATTTAGATCCAAAACCGTACACTCCGGAACCCTAATTTTGTGTTTTTCATAAATCTAAAAGTTATAATGGATAAATGTTGTTATAATCTATCCTAAAATTCTTAACTAATGATATTATAACCACTTTATCTAGTCTTGAAAGAATTTAAACTTAAAACCCGCGCGTTTTCATTTTAAAACCCTAATTTGACCCGTTTTGCTTCCTAGCTTAACGAATTGTTATTTTATACTTTTGTTACGTTAAACCTTCATATTTTAGCTTATATTAATAAGCTATAACCTGTAAATTACTTTTCATATTGAAAAATATCATTATTATGGATTTTGGACTTGTTTTGTAAATCATTTTCATGCAAGGGGTATATACTGTAACTTTTGAAAACTTATAAATACAAGGACTATTTTTGCCATATTTATAAAGTTATAACTATAGGGGTCTATTATGTCACTTTCCAAAGTACAAGGTTTACTTTGTACATCTCTTAAACTAGAAGGACCAAACTTGTAAAAGTGAAAACTCCAAGGGTATATTTTGCCATTTTTCATTCATAAGGGTCTAAAATGTAACAGCTTGACGTTCTTATCATTTCCAGTTATTGAGCAAAACGCTTAAAACCAATTATGTTATAACTATTATATAATTCATCATCGGTGTACTTTTAAAAATCATATCCCGAATCTATATCGTACCACAATACTAAGGAGCTTCATATTAAGGGGTTTCATCTTGGTATTACGTTCTGACTGAGTTGTTGGGTTTACGATTTAAAGTGCCCTAGCTCCTAAAATGTTTATTGAATGACCTTTGAATTATGATGGCTTGAACGGTGATACAATAATTCCAAACTCTCCAATCAAACTCATAACAATATTAAACTATTAAAACCAAAGTTCTAGTGTACAATCTTCCTAAACTATATGCTATCCTGATATATATGATATAAACCATGAATACAAGTGTTTTCTAAACTATATGCTATCCTGATATATTATTGCCTAAGTACAAATTGAAATATCTCTTTGGGTAATATCTCCCAATATCTCTTTGGGTAGTATCTCCCAATATCTCTTTGGGTAGTATCTCCCAATATCTCCTTGGGTAGTATCTCTCGATATCTCTTTGGGTAATATCTCCTAATATCTCTTTGGGTAGTATTTCCCAATATCTCTTTGGGTAATATCTCCTAATATCTCTTTGGATAGTAGCTCAAAGTATCTCTTTTGATAGTGACTCCT
>BQNB010048606.1:0-12562 GCA_026074375.1 Tanacetum coccineum
GTTGAGGGCAACTTGATTGATTAGCAAGTAATGAGTATGATGAAGTTTGTTCATACTTTGAGTTTTGACCAGAAAGATTAGGAACACAATAAGCGGTACTAACTTCATTAGTACTGCTAGAGTTCTCAAAGACAAAAGCTACATTTTGAGGGTTTGAGGATGATGCAGTAGAGCCTTCTATATCACTTTCAAAGACTCTTAGATTATTGTATAAATTATCAAAACTAAGACTGTCCAACCCTGGTTTGGTTCTCATAATTAGGAAAACTTGTAACCAGGCAGAAGGTAGAGATCTTAGGAATTTTTGATTAGCATCCTCAGTAGATACACCTGCTCCATGAATCTCTAACTGACTCAGGAGACTTTGAAACCTGTCATAGCCTTTGTGAAGCCCTTCTGTGTTGGATATAGAGAATCCTTCAAACTGTTGCTTCAAGATATACTTCTGCATTTTCTTGGATTCGTCATTTCCACCAAATCTAGATTTGATGGCATCCCACATCTCTTTTGCATCAGTCATCTTATGGAACTTAGCAAGATGATCTTCTGGTAGGGCCATAAGCAAGGTGGTCCTTGCTTTTCTCTCTCTTTCTCTAGCTACAATCTCTTCTGTAGTTCTAGGAAGCAAAACCTTAATTGTTCCTGATGTATCTGTAGTGATTGATACAGGACCATTCCCATTTTGTATAACCTCCTAGATTGGATAGTCTGTATGGGCCAAATAGTGCTCCATTTTCATAGCCCATATATCATATTCTCCCTTTTTGAGAATAGGCAGCTTGATGGTTGATACTGTATGAGGAGTTTGTTGGGTTGGTGTTTGTGATGATGGTGGAGGTGGTGGTGGTGGTGGAATTTCATCTTGTGATGCAGACATGTTTAGTTTTGAAGGATGAAGGTTTATAACTGGATTAGATTGTTTTTCTAATTTAGAGTTTCTCACAGGCTCTGATATCACTTGTGAGTCCCTTAGAAATAGATCTATGCAGCCTATTAAGGATGATAGCCAAGATGTATAAATACAGTTGACTATGTAGAAACACTGATTATGAATACTATGTGTTAATGCGGAATCTTAACACAAGTACTAAGAAAAACAATGAAGAACTAAATAATAATTTCTATTAATCTGCTTTGAATGATTACAGATTACTAACTATGAGATATGATTTAGTATGAGATATATTGAGTTCGTTCCTCTAACTATGTCAAGAGGGATCCTTTTATAGACTAAGGATAAACTCTAACAAGCTTACAAAACGCGTACATATCTTTTCCTAAAATATCTCATACATATCTCCTAAACGGTACTAACTATTTCTACTATCGGTACTAACTAACTGATCAGTACTTAACATTTTGTATTGTCTGTACTAACTATAACTATCAATACTAACTATTAATACTGTCGGTACTAAGTTAGGAAAACGTAATTCCCAACAAAGTGCTTTTCGGTAGGCCGAGCCTGATACCGGGCACATATGCATATAGCAAATTATAGGCCAGGTCTACTGGCTGTAAGATAAAGGAGGGTGCCAATTATACCACGATAGTGTGACGGATCTACAACTTTCCCTTCTTTATCCTCATCCAGTTTAGATTTCTCCACCATTGGAGTATCCACTGGGTCACAAGAGTCAAAACTGTATTTCTTTAAAGATTTAAGGGAATATTTTGACTGGTTAATAAAGATGCCTCTGGGACTTTGAGAAATCTGTAATCCTAAGAAAAATGAGATTTTGCCCATTATTGACATCTTAAATTTTGAACATATGATTTTAGCAAATAGGTCACAAAGTTCAAGTGTAGAAGCAGCAAAGATAATATCATCGACATATATTTATACCAGAAGTAATTCCTTGCCTTCCCTACGGATGAACAATGTAGGATCCATTGAACTTTGGAGAAGTCTTGGGATATCAAGAATGAAGACAACATATCATACCACGCGCGTGGAGCTTGTTTCAACCCATAAAGAGCTTTCTTTAGCTTACACACGTGATTGGGGTTATCTTTATCCACGAACCTATCTGACTGGCTAACATAAACCTCTTCTCATAGATTACCATTTAGAAACGTAGTCTTCACATCCATTTGGTAGACGACCATGTTCATATGAGCAGCAAACACGAGAAAAATCCTTATAGCCTCTAATCTTGCAACTGGAGCAAAAGACTCTTCAAAATCGATTCCCTCCTCTTGACGGTAACCATGGGCTACTAATCGAGCTTTATTCTTTAAAATTCCTGCCAGTTCATCTAGTTTCACTTTGTAGATCCATTTCAAAGTAATCACCATAACTTTGTCTAGTCGGGGTACGAGCTCCCATAACTCAAGTCGTTCAAACTCATTAAGTTCTTCTTGCATTGCTTCAATCCAACAGGCTTGATTCAAAGCATCTTTATACGTCTTGGGTTCAACAGCAGTGAGGAAAGCATCAGTCTTCACCTCCCTCACGTTCAACCTCGGTAGTCTAAACACCTTAGCTTCACCCACTTTGGAAACTTTAATATTTTTCACGAAGGAACCATTCTCAGTGTCGGTGTCGGGTTTACACCCTCGCTAGCTCAAATCTACCATTGCTTACTAGCATACCGACCATACTTGGTCTTAACACATGTCTCCATAACAACCGACGATCTTATATTATCACGAATTAGACTTCACTCCTTTCTAGACACACTCGTTCCGAACAATACCGTTGGTATTTTCCCTTCGGACGATTTTTAAATATAAATTTTTTTTTTCTTAATCACAACGACTCACAAGAGACTCACTCCATGATATGTCAATAGTGTAGGGTTACTTTGCACAAGAATCCGTAGCAGGGGTAAAAACACTTTTCTCTTTCAAGAAATCCAACTCGAACAATTTTCCAAAACTCGACATTTTAAAAGGTGATGATTTCCCGACATAGCGTGGTTCTTCCTAAATTATGCATAGTTGATCAAGTTATGCATAATTGAGGACCAACGACGTCATGTCCATCCTCATCAAAAAGTTCCTTTTTCATACGCTACACGCGTAAGTCATTTTCTCGGTATATATAAAAAAAAAAAATTTTTGGTTGTTTTAAAAGAAAGAAAAGAAGATAACATCATTTCATCCTCCATTCTCATTGTTTACAATTTTTTTTTGAAAAGAAAAGTTATTTGACGCCATAGGGTCAATTTATGAAATTTGAAAATACATTTTCTATTGTTTACACGAACAGTTTATACATCAAAATCAGTACGATTCGCGCAACGACATTCGTCTAACACACAAATTTGTTATTGCGATCCACAGTTTTAAAATCATCAATCTACCAAACATTATTTAACATAGTTTGGTCAACGGGTCTCGGCAAGTATCAAAAATAATACCCGCTCATGGACTATGCAAGCAAGTATCATACATGTGCGAAGGATTCACCAACTGGAATCATTCAACACTCAAGGTCAAGTCAATCTAGTAACAAGACCACTCAAAGGCAACATCATCCACAATCACACAAAACTCATAACCAAAGATAACCATAATCTTTTCATAACCATAATAATAACAATAACGGGGGTGATACACATACAACCAAAATTTCCCTAAGAATTACAACCTTCGGTTCCAAGACCGATACATCCAATCATGATGATTTCTAAGTTTCTAATACAAGAATCCTACATATCCGAAAGGCTGCGGTGTTTACAAAAACAAAAATACACCTGGCAGCATGACCTCACTAACTGGAACTAGCAGTTTAGTGACTATACAAATGGTCATAATGCAACCAAAAATCAAAATAAACAACCAATAGGACTAATGAGGTCCCGGTGGTCTCCTCTCTAAATCGTCGAGACGTCTATCCATCCCAAGAATACACTGCATCAATGTGCTCTCACGGCTGCTCATCTCATAAACCGTAGTCTGCGGTTGCTGAATCTGCACATCTCTTTGCTGCACAGCGGCCTGCAAAGTCTGCACCTGCTGACTCAATTTGGAAATTGCCTCATCTCACTAGGTCGCAGCCTGCTGACCCTGCTCCACCTGAGTACCGACCTGCTCGAGTCTACCTACGGCCTGAACCATCTGGGATGCCATAACCTGCACCTGTCCCTCTACAGCCAAAACTTTGGGGCCAATATCCCCAATAGTAATGCCATCCGCCACCTCAACATCGCTCACCTGGATCACCTTCTTCACAAGCTGTCCATGTTCGTATTCCAAGTTACCCATGTGGGTACTCAAATCCTCAATCACTAACGAAGGCACAAGAAATCCAGGTGCTGGGAGGGTGAAAGACTGTCCCTCAGCAGCAGCAGTGGATGGACCTCCTACCTCGTAAGTGCTTGGTAGGGGCCTAACTGGCATCGGAGGTGGTGTAACGAGAGCCATCAACCACTCCTCGTTCACCTCCCAGACCTCCTCCCCATCCTCGAATCCCTCAGAGTTGTCATCACTAAAATCGTCATCACCAAACAGCATGGCTAAATCCTCCTCCACATCAATCACTGGGGCGATCACCTGCTCCTCCATCTCCGATATCGGCTCAGCAATCTCATCAGCTACTGGGCCAAACATCGGCTCGTCTGTCTCAGCTCTCAGCTCTCCTAGTAATGCCACATCTGCCTCAATCCATCCGTTGTTGTTGTTTGGGTTACCAGCATACCCTGGTAGCGATCCGAGCGCAAAGAAATCATACGCAGGATGCAGCTCTGGCTCATCCATAGGGAAGTCGAACACACGGTCCGGTGACAAAGGTTCGCCCATGATACTACAAAGAAAAAGAAATACTTATATTAGTAACCATCATATACATATTTTTAATCATATGTGAAGTTATACTCATCATATATTAGGATGATTTCATTATATTGCATTAAATGCATAAAGAAATTAAACTTTTCACGAGATGCGAATACCGAGTTATATATATATATATATATATATATATATATATATATATAATCATACATCATAGAACGGATGTCGTATATATATATATATACTTATATAATCATTACTTATACCAAGTGTATCCCACTTATCACGCACATAGATTGCAATTAAAGGCATCAAACAAGGCATCTAAGGATCGGGAACAACGCGCGCACGGATATCGGACAACGGTGAAAGACTCGTGAAAATTTCCGAAAACAGTTGTAGTCCAAGTTTTTGAAAAACGACTTAGTTCGCTACAACTCGTGCTCTGGTACCACTCTGTAACACCCCCAAAATACGATATGCAACGGAATACAACATTTGGGGTCTTACTTTATAATACATGCACACGAGTCCCAGTAAACGTTCAAATGATACGTTTATAAAACAAAATTTTATTTTATTTATATGAGGAAATCAGAGTTACAATGTCCCAAATTAACTTAAAAACTTCTTTTCAAAAAGCCATGACACGACTTCGTTTCCAAAGTATCATTTTGTTTAAATAAACAAAACATTTCACCGAGACACAGTCTTTGATATCCGCGTTCTGTTCCATCCAAGCCATCAATAGCACCAATACCTGAGATACATGCTTAAAAACGTCAACAAAACGTTGAGTGAATTCATAGAGTTTACAAACAACAATCAGAACGCAATATTTGGTTCCACAAAACACGTATGACTTGCTAGCTAGGCAAGCCACACCACATTTCCATCTTGCATGAGCCCGTGTACCGAACCTTAACACATTATCATTATAGATAAATAAGTGACCGGGTAGTATGCCACCACCCCTTTCTCAATACAAAATGTCCGTTACAGGGTGTTCACATTCGGATTCATACCCCGGACAGGGCTGTCAAACCCAATAGATCTATTTAATACATTCAGCGTTTACCTCCTCGGTAATTAACGAGTACACAGTCAAAGGCATAAACTCATAGCATGGAATCATATCACAAATCAAAACACATTGCATTCACTTTTCAAAACAAGCATGTATCCCCCTCGCGGGTTTTTAAAACATTTAAAACAGTTTAAAAGCGAGGCTATGAACTCACCTTGATCTAAGCCGAAGATCAAAATAATCGAAACAATCCAAAGACGTCGCAACAACGAATTCAACCGCGACCTATAATTTATGTCGCCCGATTACTATACAATATAGTACGATCGAATAGTGCGTACAACGCAACTATTAAAACGATATAGATATGCATACACATGTGATGAGAAATCCACTTACGCGTCCTAGATCCTAAACCCCACATAACTGAGTTATGATCATTCTTTTACTTACACGTTCGATACTTTATCAAAAACTTTCTATTTTTGGAAACTTTTTATTTTTAGAAAGTTGCTATTTTCGGAAAGTTACCATTTTTAGAATCGTCTCCGTTGTAACAATTGTTAAGTCTAAAATGTTATAATCGTAATAATAATAGCGTTTACTATTTTTATAAACACCCAACAAGTCTCATATTCACCCATTAACTTTCCAAAGTCAACATTAGACTTTATTTGACTTTGACTATTTATATATATAAACTCTCTAAATCTAACCCGCTCAAAATGACCTACTATATCGTATTTTCACGACTCGGACTCTAGAAAGATTTTATGTAAAACGACGTTCCGGACAACTTTTTAGTTTTAGCCAAGACGTGTAACTCGAAATAAAATGACCAAAATGCCCCTGCAAGTTTCTGCAGGAACTTATTATATTTTAACATAAAGCAGAAATTGACTTTCAGTTTTGACCCGTTATTAAGCGATTTTAAAACTAACATATCTCGTGGCAAAGTAAAACGACATTCCGAACAACTTTTGTGTTTCGCCGGAAGGCTGAAACGGACTCGAAAGTGCTCAATTCGGACGTTTTTGAATCTGCCAGCATTTAATATATTTCACAAATGCTGAATTTTTCTACTTAAAATGTACATCTCGATTTCGCTCTAGATTCTTCATTATTAGGATTTAGAAACTCCATTTTATATTAAAACGACCGTAAAATTACGCTCTATCATATTTTTCAATCAAAAATCAAATTTCTCAATATCTCGAACGTCGTTTTCTGTGCCAAAGTTTCTACCCAAAATATATACATTACAAAACACGCCAAAATTCATTTTTGACCCAAAAATTCATTCACGACACATTTAAAAAGACCTATAATTAATATTCAACTCGCTCAATCAACCAATAACAAAATATAACTAGCCGACGCAAGATCTCTCGGATTTCATCACATGCAATAACCGAAAATCAATCGAATCGCAAAAATAAAAATAGCACTAGTATTAACTATACTTACAATGCTATACGAAGCAATTTCGGACTCGATCAAAACTCCCATCGTCCCCTTTGTTCCTTAGTCGTGACCTTGGGACCCAAAACTAAAACCAAAACCAAATCGAATCCAAATCAAGCCCGAATCAAACCAAACTAAACTAATCAATAACCAAACAACAAAACACCCCATTTTGGTCTTGTTGCGGTTCGAACCTCCAACCAACACACAATCCAATCAAGTTTTCAAATTAAATATCCCACCAATCTTCCTTATATCACTTTTCCACTAATCTTATTAACCTTAATCAAATCAAATCCCACTTATTTTTAATTAAACTCAAGCCATGCATAAACCTTAATGCATGTTACAATCATACAGCGGTGTTGGCCTTTCAATTTGTTTGAGGTAGTGTTAGCCTCAAATATTAAGTCGAACAAGGAAGTTCGTTCACTAAGAATATTAGGTCTCAGTCATTTAATTAAGTAACGTTGTAATAGACTAGAACGGGTAAACGGGCTCTCATATGTAAGCTAACCGGTCACGTGTATCGGGCGAAAGCCCAAGTAATCCTGAGCCCGTCCCGTAGAAATACAAAAGGCATGTAAGCCTTTATGTTTATGTATAAATACACCCCTCTAAGGATGGAAAGGGTGTTGGTTCTCATTGTAATGTTACTAGTTAATCAACCATCTCATTTTCTCTCTACTTTCTCTCTCTTATTTCTCTCTCTACATTCTTCCTAGTTTCTTCCTACTTTTCTTGTTCAATCCAAGTGATAAGTTATGAAGTGAAGTGAAAAAGTGGTTCCTACATTTGGTATCAAGAGTCTCGGGTGGATTGTGATTTGTTTTGTGGGAATAAGCTCAAAATTCAAAAAATTTCATGGCCTATTTTGACAAATAAGCTCATGGCTCAAAAAATTTGGGGCTTATTGGTTCTTAGGTGGTGTTAAGCTCAAGATTCTTAGCTTATTCATAGCTTAAACGTGCCTTTTCAAGAATCAAACATAGTTTTTTTTGTTTTTTTTGGTTTGAAAACTTTTGAAAAAAAAATCAACATTTGTGACTTTGTTTGTGGTTAGATTAAAAAAAGACGTGTACTTTTGTGTTCTAAATGTGCCATAGTATCTTATTTTGAAGTTGGTTAGCTTATTCGTGGCTTATTGTGGTTTAAAAAGTGGTTTTAACTCGTTTTTCAATCTTGTAAGTTAGGGAATTTCTTGATAGCGAGTTACATGTTTGCCATAAGGTGTGTTTGTTTATTTGCTTAAAGTGGAACAGGACAAAGAAGTGGAAAACGACGTGTGCACTTGTTCGAAAGTGACATCCTTGGCAGCTTGTAGTAGCGAGTTACAAAGAACAAGTCCAGCGAGTTAGAGATTTGAAAGTCCAACGAGTTAGAGATTTGAAAGTCCAGCGAGTTAAATACTTGGAAATCTAGCGAGTTACAGGTTTCAAAATCTAGCGAGTTAACAATTTTATTGAAGAATTTTTCAAGGTCAAAGTCAAAGGTTACTCTGCCCAAATTTTCTCAAATCTAGCGAGTTATACTTCAAGGAAGACCAGCGAGTTATCAACATAACTTATCGAGTTTAGCAAGTTGGGATTGCAGCGACTTAGAAATCTGGAAATTCAGCAAGTTATATAACAAGAGTAGCGACTTACAGGTCTAGCGAGTTAAAGGTTCATTTGAAGAAAAAATCTCAAGATCTAGCGAGTTGTGTTTTCATTCTGCCCAATTTTTTTCAAGTGAGCGAAGGGGGTTGAACCATAAGCAACAAACAATCACAATAACTTAAATCAATTCACATCAGTCAAAAAGCAATCATAAAATAAATCACAATCACAATCAAGGACTTAAAGACAATATAATTCAACAATCAAAACCATAATCCAAATCAAATAACATTCACAGTTTTCTATTTATTTTGAAAAATCCCGCAAAGACTTCAATCTTTTCTCGTTTTAATCATATGACTTGTAAAATCCCGTGGGACGTTTATATTGTTTTTCATTTTTACGCACAACTTCAATCACAACACATCTACTTAAGATCCTTCAATCATTTTCACTTCATAATTCTTTAATCATTCATCATGACAACTCCAACAGTCAAATGCATAACAACATAATGGCAGCTGGTTTAAGGGATCGTCAACCAATGCTTACAACAGGACGATGTGTACAATGGCGATCATGGTTTCATACGATACATTGATACAAAGACAATGGTGATGCCTTAACGGAAGTGCATTCGTCGAAGGTCTTACACTCCACAACTGTCGTAATTCTAGGGCTGTACCTGCAACGGAAAATTCTCCAGCAATTCCTGAACAAACAACAGTTGAAACTGTCCTGAATATGTCTCTTGCAAACAAAGCTCATTTTGAATCAGAAAAGGAAGCGATTCATTTGATATTGACTGGAAGTGGAGATGAAATATACTCAACCGTTGATACATGTAAAACAGCTCATGAAATGTGGGAAGCTATCGAAAGGCTTTAACAAGGTGAATCACTCAACATTCAAGATGTTAAGACAAACTTATTTTGGGAGTTTGGTCAATCCACCTCTTACGATGGAGAAACAATTGATTAATATTACACAAGATTCTACAAAATGATGAATGAAATGATCAGAAACAACTTGACAGATGCTACGATGTAAGTCAATGTTCAATTTCTTCAACAACTTCAACCAGAATGGTCAAGGTTTGTAACAATTGTCAAGCAAAAATACAAGTTGGATGAAGTTTCCTATCACAAGCTATTTGACATTCTGAAACAATACCAAAAGGAAGTTAATGAACTCCGTGCTGAAAGAATAGCCAGGAATGCTAACCCATTAGCACTTGTTGCTACTGCTCAACCATGTCAAGATTCATATTATCAAACATCAAAGTCTCACAAATCATTTGCACCAACATCAAAAGCCTCAATTCCAACCAGAACTTATGCAACTACAAGACACAAAGGAAAATAGATAGCCAAACCAATTACACCTCCATCTGAGTTAGCTTCTGATGAAGATAGTGATCCTGAACAAGCTCAGAAGGATAAGGAAATGCAGAAAAATTTGGCTCTCATTGCAAAGTACTTCAAGAAACTCTACAAACCTACCAACAACAACCTTAGAACTATCCAAACAAGTAAACCAAAAACAAGTATGTGGATACTATTACAACGTACAAGAATGACAATCAGTCTGGACAGTTTGGGAATCAGAGGACAGTGAATGTTGCTGGGGCTAGGGACACTATAGGTGGTCAAGTAGTGTAGCAATCTGGGATACAGTGTTTTAACTGCAAGGAATTTGGTCATTTTGCTAAGGAATACAGAAAGCTAAAATGGGTTAAAGTCTCTACGTATCATAAGGAAAAAATGTCGCTATGCAAACAAGCTGAGCAAGACGTTCCACTTCAAGCAGAGAAATCTGACTAGCTAGCATACACGGATGAAGAGATTGATGAACAAGAGTTGGAAGCACATTACAGTTATATGGCAAAGATCCGGAAGGTTCCTAATGCAGACTCAGGAACTGATTCTGAGCCATTGGAACAGATTGTACAACTCATCCTATTCATTGTTGACTCGGGATGCACGAAGCACGTGACGGGCAATATATCAATTCTGTGCAATTTTGTTGAAAAATATTTGGGTACTGTTCGTTGGCAATGATCAATTTGCTCAAATTAACATCGAAAGGACTCAATCAAGCCATCACATCACGGTTTGGTCAATGTTTGTGGATGCAGATTTGGAGTTGCTTTCGAAAATCTACTACGTATTTTGTTAGAGATCTTCAGGGAAACAATTTACTCACCGGTAACCGTGGATCTGATCTCTATACAATTTCCCTTTAAGAAACTATTTCATCAACTCCAGTCTGTCTCATGGCTAAAGCCTCACCAACTCAAGCATAGTTATGGCATTGAAGGCTTTCTCATCTCAACTTCGACTACATTAACTTGCATTTCAAAAAGGATGTCCGATATCTATTTAAGGGGTTAGCCAAAGTATAAGAATAATTTAAGGATCAACCTATGATCACTCTTGTGAAGTGAGTAAGTCAAAAGAAGTTCATTTAAGACAAAGACCGTTCCAAGTTCAAAAGGACGGTTAAATTTGCTTCATATGGACTTATGTGGTCCAATGCGGGTTGCTAGCATAAATGGGAAGAAATATATTCTGGTGATTGTAGACGACTATTCCAGATACACTTGGACTCTCGTGTCTAACGTTCGAATGATGAAACACCAGAAAGTTTACTAAAAGATTTTCCTCACGATGATCCAAAGAACTCATCAAAGCACTATAATTTATGTTCGAACTAGACAAGGCCTAAGTTCTTAAAACTGCACTCAATTCATTCTTTAAACAAGGAAGGAATGAGCATACAAACTTCTACTCCTCTAACACCTGAACAGAATGGTGTTGTCGAAAGACTGAAACGACTCTTGTTGAGGTCTGGCACGAACGCTGCTTTCAGCTTCTAAACCCTTTGTTCTTTTGCTGAAGCAATTGCAACCGCATGCTATACTCAAAACAAATCTATCATTATCCCTAACACATGAAAAAATATCATATCAACATCATCAATTATAGAAAACTTTAATTAACAACTCACATCTTGGGTTGCACTTGATACCTACCAGAGATGTGAAAATTTTTGGTTGGATAAGATGAAAGAAAAAGGGGATCTGTGCATTTTGGTGGGATACTCCACTCAGTCAAAGGGATATCGTGTCTACAACAAGAGAACAAGGTTGATAGTTGAATCCATCCATCTCAGATTTGATGAGATCAAAGAGATGTCAGAGACGTCTGTTGCTAATGAGACTTCAGGCCTCGTTCCCCAATGACAAAAGGCGTCAGATTATGACAACCCTGACCCCGCACCAGAACTACAAAATGTTTCTCCTTCACCAGATACAACAGTTCCATCACAACAAGAGTTGGATCTTCTTTTCGGTCCTTTGTATGATGATTTTTTCAATGATGGTACTTCTCGTGTCAACAAGTCATCTTCTCCCACCGATAATTCTGCTCCACAAGACACACACCCTTCAACGAATATTCACCCTACATCAGAACCGACAACTCAAACAAATGTTCATGCTGAGGAAAACAATGATAATCAAGCAGAATTTACCAATCCTTTCTGTACACCGGTACACGAACATGCTGAGTCTTCCTCATGCAATATTGGTAATTTAAATGTGCATACCGATGGACAAAATATCACCCGTTAACTCAAGTTCGTAGAAATCCATCCAAGCCAGTGCAAACAAGACGGCAACTTGCAACAGATCCTGAAATGTGTATGTTCGCACTCACCGTGAGTATTGTTG
>BQNB010048606.1:14032-38932 GCA_026074375.1 Tanacetum coccineum
AACTCAGATTTAAACCGCCCTTTAGCTCTTGGGACGACCTCAGATTTACCATAACTACACTACTCACGATCGGGTTCTCTGCCCGTTAGTGCGTTTGTAAAGGTGAAGCGAGTTTTATAAATTTAAAACTTGGTAAATAATTATTTAAAAGAAAATACGCATCAATATTAGTGTCATAACAACAGTAATTAGGCATTTGAAACTGTACAAAGTATAAACTCACTGATATACCAACTTCTAGCTTTCTCTACACAATAATCTTTTCAAGTTTATAGTAACATTCAGCGTACACATCTTAGGTCTGATTTAGTAAATACTTGTACCGATCTTATTCAAGAGACATCTTAGACTTTTTGCAAGAATTTTGTACCCATTTCAGTTGGTACACATCGCAAATATTTAAGAGAGATATGGCGATGGTGATGCTATAACTTTGGGCTGAGAAACTCCAGTACACAGTTCTATATTTAATCAAGTAGTTCTTGACCTATATGTACATAATGTCATGAATGAAATATACTAACATGTTTGCAACAATGATGTGTATTTTTTGGTTTATATTATGTGATGTATCAACATGTTTTGAATTGAATGTGTGGTTATGCTTGTTTTATAAATGACATCTATGGTTTTGTGCTTTTAGCTATAACATGTAACTATGATTTGATTTTACGTATTTTGCTTCTGTTTCAGAAATGACGCATAGACATTGTATAAAAGTTTCAATAACGAAGATCTTTCAAGTTTCAAAATGTAGACCTGTCCTAGTTTAGAGTCCTGAACAAAGGTGCCATTGCAACAGAACTCCTTCTTGAGGTCCTTCAGAATTTATTGTAGCTAAAATCCTTCTTTATTGTTCTAACACGAGTCCTCAGCAGTAGCTTTAGCAAACGGATCTGCCTAAAAAAATAAGAAAAGAAAAGGCAAGTCAAACACTAAGTTACAAGATTAAAGCTCTTCCTTTCTCTTATTAGTGAGCTGAGATTCGACATAGTACATAAGCTAACAGTGAGATAAAAATAACCGACCCCATAATATTACTCATGACATAAATGTTTTTAAAAGTATAGGGAAATATATTTCTTTGATAAAAAGAATGCAGAAAGTCTTTTAAGACCATTAAAAGTAAAAAAAATACAACAATCAAACTAGAAGCTGCAAGATACTCACCGAAAGCGGAGGGGATCTGAGATCGTGTTTCTTATTATACCTCGCCTTCGTACATCCTTGGATACAATGGCATCTTTAATGATGTTTTAAGTTTGTTTATTGAAAGTTTTGTTGACGTGACTGAACATTTCGCATTTGTATCTCCACTGCATATAATTATTAGTTGTAGTTTGAAGTACTGTTAAATGGTTTAGCATCCAAAAGCACATGCATTAGATAGAACAATGACTGTATGTACCTGTAGATCCAAACACGGATTCCACTTTCCATTAGATCCTTAATCACATGTAAGATGGTAAACGGCATGTCCTTCCAAAAGTAAAGTTAAATAATACACATATGTATGTAAAACTGTACCTGCATTAACGAGCTTTTCAAAAGTAAAGTTAAATAATGAAGACAACCGGTATCAAACTTGTTATCCTCATTGTGAATGCATTTTGATAGCTGGTTTGAAGCAAGGGATATTTTCTGATTTATTAGCTTTAAACAGCAGAGGCATACCCCAAAGACCCAAACGTTATTTCCTGCTGCACGTTTTATTATATGTGATTATTCAATATTCCTTTCTAAAACGCACATTCAAACTCCCTATTAATTCATATAGTCATTTTAATGAGGGGAATCATATAAAAAAGATATCCAAGAAGCTTACGTCGAACAGAAGACTTAATGCATACTTGAAAGTTGAAACATTAGAAGCACCCCAAAGGTGCTATCAAGATACGTGGGACAAAAAGTGATGAAAATATATTTATAAATATGCGGTTAGTCTCGTATATATTCGAGTATGACAAATAAGTTTTAGGAACTTAGACGGTAACTAAAAAAAGTAATAACAATTTTATGTTTTTTCATAATGTATTTCATACTATGAGAAGTGAGGACTTGATCAATAAAAAAAGTCAAGGTTGAAACTGCATTAGTTAGTGAAAGTATGTACCTTTAAATTGTTAAGAAACTGCATCAGATAAGTGTTTGTTTTATCTGTCAAAAGATCATGTGGCATGATCAGTATGATGTATTGGTAGAGGCTGGATTAAGTCACATATATACTTGTTATATTTTGGTAGTTTAGGATTTTTAGAGTAAAGTATATCTGTTCAAAGGATAAATAGTGAATGGCTTTATTGATTACAGACATCAAGACCAGGATATAATCAGATCCTGGTGAAAAAACCTAAAGGACCAGATTGGTGGTTGTCATAAATGATGGAATCAGGATGGTGTTCTGTAGGTTATTTTGTAATGCGATAGATGACATATACAAAGCATATCCAAACAACTCATATACAAATATAATCACGAGAGGAATTATATATACCGTTAGATCCATGTCTTCATCATTAGCAGCAGACAACTCCTGAACCGCTGATTTTGTCATGGTAGCAACCTGAAAAAGAAAACTCAATTCGTATATATTTTTTTAGAAAATCCATACCCTAGGCGTACGATGACTTACCCAGTTGATCATGGTTGATCATCGTTTGATTAAAACAGAGTTTAGCTAGTCGCATAAGTTGCTTACACCGTATATAGGCATATCAGAATCAAAATATTATTATAACTAAAATATTAAAAAACCCTAATATCAAACCATAATACCAACAAAACAAACATATACATAAACAAAATTAAAAAAATAAGACAGTTTCATTAGGGTTGTGAGAAAAAACATTGTATTAAACTAATTTTTAAAAAACAAAAATTATTTTTTTGAATTTTTAAACTAATTAAAACTATATTTAAAACTAAATAAGACTAAAAATTAAACTAAAAAAAAACTAAACATTAAGTCCTTAAATTTTGAGAAAATTTATAAAAATAATAGATACTAACTCTAAGGTTTACAAAGAAAAACAATTCAAAATGCTTGTACCAATAAGCTGTAAAAATTCAAATAAGCTAAAACTAAACACATATAAGATATAAATGAAAAAAGAGTTAAACTGAAAAAGACCCAAGAGCAGTTTGTGGGGGAGGGGGGGGGGGGGGGGGGGTGGTAAGCTGTGTTTGTGGAAGAGGGGAAGTCACAGTTCGAGTCCTGACTGTCCCTTTTTGTAAAACATTTTATTAATTTTCTTTTGAAAGACACTAAAAAAGTCTGTTAAGTTATGTATTTTGTTATGACTTTAGGTTATGTACTACTTGAAACAGTCTGTTAAGTTATGTCTTATGTTGTGACTTTAAATTATGTTAGGTACTAGTTGAATCATTTGGTAATCTGTGCTTATGCATATGGACAAGTTCTGTCATTTTGGTAATCTATGGTAATTTATGCTTGATATAGAAATTCTATACACGTAAAATATAAAATATATAATATGATGGAAAATTACCAAATTACCCTTGAGGACAAAGGAAAAAAAGAAAATCTTCACAAATATATATATATAGTATAATACGTATATTAACCGGGAAGTATGATTCCCGGGTCGTTATCCCCAACGATTTATGAAATTGAAACCACGTTCTTGTTTGGACAATGATTTGAATGGAAACGAAGATTGATTTGATTATCTATGACTACTAATTAAAAACAACAATTAAAATAAACAAACAAAAACAATTAATGCACTAAAACTATTAACGGGGACAAATAAAACGCGACAAATAAGCAACTATACTAAATTTAACTCTTAAAAATACAAATAAAATTTCTAAACCTAAATTAAGGCAAAAGAAAATTTTATGAAAAAGAAAATTATTATTATTATTATTATTATTTGTATTTATTATGAATTAAA
Source organism: Tanacetum coccineum (assembly GCA_026074375.1). Taxonomy (NCBI): domain Eukaryota; kingdom Viridiplantae; phylum Streptophyta; class Magnoliopsida; order Asterales; family Asteraceae; genus Tanacetum; species Tanacetum coccineum. The sequence continues at coordinate 17,950 of BQNB010048606.1, forward strand.
AACTAATTTAATCTAATTAAATTCTAGAAAATAGCAGATTAATTCCTAAAAATTCTAAAAAATGATTTTAAAACTTAGAGAAGTCTAAAATACTGTAAAAACTCAGAAAACTATTTTTACTATTTTTTATAATAAAATCCTAATTTTTAAAATTAAATTTAAAAGCTTAAAAATGAAAATAAAAATCTAAAAAAAGTAAAAATGATTTTTCTGGATGTAAAACTAAAAGTAATTAATCTAATACTAAAAACTATTTTTTGTATTTTTAAAAATATATTTTGTATTTTTTAATGTGATTACGAACTTTAAAATCAAGAAAAATGATTAAAAAATAAAATAAAAAAGTAGAAAAATACCAAAAATAGGGAAAATCCAAAAGCAAGAAGGAACAAGGGAAATTAAGAGGAAACCCCAGCTTAACAAAAAACTTCTAAATTAAGTCAAATAAGCTACGGCTTATAAAATGGCTTAAGGCCCAAAAAAGCTTATTAAATTAAATGAAAGAAAAGACAACGATGAGGCTAAATGTAGCATGGTGTAAGGTGTGAGTGTATGTGCAAGAGGTAACAGGTTTCAAGTCCCATTATTTTTGAAACTCAAAGAACAAAAGTGAAGAAAAACACTTTTTTAAGCAATTTTAATAAAGAAACACTATAAGCTCAAAAACACACAAAATACTCTCAAACAGCTTTGAGGAAGTAGCCTGCCTCAGAAAGTAAAGGCCTTTTGATAGCCAAAAAGCTAGATTCACTAAATGGACACTCAAACCTGCAAATAAGCATTTTTTTTTTTCAAAACCAAAATACTGGTTTTAGAAAGCTTGTGATGTTCTAGCAACTAATTAGAATAAGCTAACTTAACAGAATACACTTTAAAACAAACTAAATGTAAAGATCTAAATAGCACAATCAGGAATTTAACTTTAAAACTCAAAAAACGAATTAAGATTGAAAATGCACTATAAAAAGCTACTTCTGAACTAGACTTTGAAAACATTATCTACCCTACTATTAAGCTAACAAAGTAATTCATAAAAACAAATCATAATAAGCAAAAAACCTACAAATTAGAAGCGAAGAACCTACTACACGTTTTGGTTTTTTAAAATTTTTAGTGAACTTTGAAATGCTAAATTAACCTATATATAAGCTAGAAATTGAAAATCAAGAATTAATTTATCTAAACCTATATTAAACTAGTAACCTGCGAGAATTTTACCTAACAAAACTACTTATGCTGAGCTTAATAGTGATCAAAGAAAGTTAGGCATTCGGAACTGCAATACCTATACTTGATGACACTTTGACAAATTGGGTAAAACCCAAATACAATTGCCTTTAATGGTCAAACATGCATTTGACACACCCAATGAGTGTAAAATGAACACTACAAATATCACAACTTAAGCAAACAATATCCAAGCTTAAGATAAAAAACTTGGATCTATCACGCTTAAATAGCTTAAAAGGAAAAGTCTCCCCTGATGCAAAACTAAATAAAATCAACCTTAACTCACTAAATTATGAAATCTAATCTATGAAAACACTTTTACTACTGATTTAAAGTGATTAAAAACTAGTTCACAAACTTGTAATCTACCATTTTTGACTTTTGAAGGTTCAAAACTCAAACACATTCCAAACACTTCTTTAAACAATGCAAACTCAATTAGTTATGAAAATGAACCTTAATAATAGAAACTTGAAAACCAAGATTATAATAAGCTAAATTTATCATAATTAAGCAAATTTAAATTGACTAATAAACAAAATCTATAAGCTAAAGCTAAACTAGTGTTTTTGGATTTTTTTTTAAGAATTTTAATTGAATTTATCAAACAACTTGACCTATGAAAACTTTGTTTAATCTACTCTAACCTACAATTCCTACACAATTAATCAACCTAGAAAGATTAAATCCGACAATAACACCAAAAGGACACTAACAGTACTAACTTAGGGTTAGTACACGTTAGTTCCAAACACACCTTAAACATCTCCAAATTCCCATTTTAGTCTAGCAATATAAGGATTCTAATGAAACAACCTCAAAGACCAAATGATAACCAGCTTATAACAGACTTAATAAACTTATTTTAACTATTAATTAAGCTAGAAATCAAGATCTAAAGACTATGCTAATATATTTGTTTGGTTTTTATTGATTTATAAGACAAAATGAGTAAAACTATGGTCTAACCTACTTAAGCTAAAAACACATAGCAAAACATAATCAAAAAGTACAATATCAAAGATATAAACTCAAATAAGCTAACACTTAAGCAAAATAAGCAGTTTTAGACTAGTAATTTAAGGACAAAAGATTTAAATGAAAACTTACAGCCAGACCTTACTAAACAAGGTAGTTATGCTCAGAGCCTTTGTCTACAAGCTAGCTTGTCTAAAAGACAAGCTAGTATAAGTCCTAATAAGCTCATCCCATTTTAGCTTATCAACAAAGCATATCCATTAAGCAAAGGTTCTTAACTGATTTTAAAGTTTAAATAGATTAGATGATTAATTCAGCTAAAATCTAAGCTGAAGACTTAGATGAGCTTGTGAGAAGCTTTGTCCCAACAATAACAGCTTATTAAACCATATTGAAGAAAAATGAGCTATATGAAAGAGTTAAGACTTAAGAATAACCTTTGTATTATATCGAAAACAACTGATTACAGACTTGAATTAAAACATTACATTAAAAGTACTAAGCAAAAAATATTTTTGAAAGAAAAATTACATAAGCAAAATAACTGAAATTACAAACACTAACAATATCCGTTTGAGTTGTAAGATGAGGTTTATTTATAGCCATCTGCTTGAAGCTTCCAAGGTCCATAAGTTATTACAAACGCTCCTCTCAAATCCCAGCCCTTCATTCCTGTCAATCAATTAAAGACGCTATCTTGGCCGTTAGATCACATCATAGTATCACAACTAAAAACACGGATTGCCAGCAGTGGCAATCCCGTGATTGTGACAGGATTGAGCTTCTTTTGTGTAGCCCGATGTAAAAAATCCATTTCTTTTGTGCTTTCTTCACTTTGCCCGTTGACACATCAAGTGTGTTTTTGGGACCAATAGAACATTTTGAAGACGTTTTACCCTGCCAACTGTGTACTTTCACCTTGAATTACCCAATCGTGTGGCCAATTGTATGTTGCCCTATGTTTTTTTACCTCGGGTTAAAGGTTGAGATGAATGAACAGTAACCAACTTTCATTCCGCTTTTTTTACCATTTATATGTTTGCAGATATTTGACCAAGGGTGGACTCGTTGACGTTGGGTTAATGAAACAAAAATGGCCAAGGGTAATGGTTTTTTGGCTTGGAACGTAAAGGTTTAAAATAAAGAATAAAGCCCTATGGTTAAGGTTTTATTTTGCACTTTTGTTAAACTTGAAGGACTAATTTTGTAAATTTTTGAAGTCTTTTGTCTTATTAAGTTTGACCATGTTGACCCAAGGTGACTGAGTTGACCATAGAGTTGACTTTGTTTTGACTATTGATAGAAAACGTTCGGGCTCTTTGTGTGCTCTTCCGTTCTCGTGTCCATGTTTGTCTGGTTTTGACCGTTTTCTTGTGATTTTTGCTTTATCCGTACCTACACAATCACAAAAGAAAAACAAGCAATATACAAGCATTTTAAGCATAATTTTGTCTTTTTAGGGCCATTTTTGATATAAAACGGATATGTGTTTTCACACATACAAAATTCCCCAAACTAAAGCGATTCGGCTCTATTGTCCTCACGCAATATTATATGCTTTATAACCAAATACCTCAAAACTTCCCCAAACTAAACCTTTGAAAAGTAGCAAAGACTTTTGTGGAGAGAGTTAAGAAATCACAAGTTATAAAACACCCCTATTTTCCTATTTTTCTAAAACTTTTTCATTTTTTTTAAACTTTTATTTATATATAAAAGAGATTATTTCGACTTTCGTTATTTCCATAACTGTTAGGGATCATAGAACAAGATGCATTTCGATTCCGAGAATGCCCCAAAAAGGATAAATTCATCGTTCCCGACTTTTCACTTATCCAAACCAAGCTTAAAACAAAATCACAGCTAAATATCAGTAAAGATGCTAACACTACTCATATTTGCAACTTGTGAACTTTTCACTCCCGACATTTATTATATCTTAAGTGAGTGTGCTATTTTGAATTTCAACCATGGATCAACGTTTTGCAACATACTATGCTTTACGTTCCACCTTAGAATAATGAGTTGAAGGCAATCATCCCTGTAACTACTTTCCCGTCTCGGCAACATCCTACCGTTACGCTAAGTGCCAGGCTTTTGAACACCTCACAGAGACTAGTATCAGGCTCAAAGACCTTAGGTTTCAAACTCTTAGTTCTTCCTCGATATTCATAGCTTTATAGAATAGTCCAAGTGCAAAAGCATATTTGAAATTTAAACAAATAGAAGTCGATGTTAGTTTGACTTAACTATGTTAGACATTTATGCAATGTTAACCCTCGACCTTTTCAGAAGCTCAACTACGTTGTTGAGCCTGGCAAGATTGCAGTAAATACTTTTATCAGTCTCGGATCTTTAATTCTCACAATGAACTCTTTAAAGACTACTACATCCCGGATTGTGAGCCGCAAGAGGTATAAACTTTTTTAATCAGCCCACATAGCTTTTATTATTATATTTTTAATTATTTTATCATCCATTTTTTTTAAAGAAGACCTTGTTTTAAAAATTCAGTATAAATTTGAACTAAGACAAATTTTTGCTATAGATAAATAAAAATTGTTGATTTAAGTAATAATCTCCAAAAACAGCAGTGTATATAATCCGAATAAGAGCTTATTGAGAAAAAGCAACAAGTACATTCATGAGCTCATAAGATTTCCAAATAATTCCTTGTTAAATCCAACTCATACTTAACTCTATCAATTTTCGTTCTTCGCAAACGCGAATCGCTTAGACCTAAAAGTTAAGATCAGCTAAGAGCGCAACACGCTCGATCGGTCAAATTTTACTCTTATTTTACCCACAAGAAAGTCAAAATTGTGACAAAAACACTTATTGATTTTTGAAAATTTTTAAATTTTTTCATATTTTGAAATTTTGAAAATTTGTGGCAAACGGGGTAACGTAGAACAATGGTAAAGTAACAAGATCATATCGAGAGATATACTGACCCCACTACTCAAATCAAACATTGTCCGTCAATGTTTTCTAGCCTAAACTAAAAACCTCATACACTAGAACTCTAAAAGGTCGAATGTATAACTCAAACATGAGAAAGTATCACAAAAATAGTTAGCCGTTTATTAAGGTGCTATAAGATAAATGTAGCCAATTAGATAGATAACTTTAGGAAACGATTTCCGCCAAACGAATGCAAGCAAAAGGCAAGAACTCGAGTGAACGCGGGACAAAACACCGAACATTCACTACGAGAGTCATTCAAAAATTTGGGTCAATCCTGCAAACAATCACAAGTAACAAACAAAAACACAAGGAACGAAAAGACAAAGCCTCTAACAACAACAGAGAAAAATAAAAATGAAAAATAAACATGGTGCTCCCACGAAGGCGCTTTGTTTTTGTAACCGGAGTCACCTAGCTTGACTCGATCCCAGAATTCTATTTCGTCTTGAGGGAGAGTTGTGGAGATCCAGACTTCCTTGGGTAAGTCCCCTCCGAAGTAAATGCTCACAAACGATTGACCATTCACCTTAAAGTTTATAACCACAGTTGAGATAACTCAATGGTTCCGTATGGAAAAACTTTGGTGATGGTGAAAGGTCCTGACCAACGAGTTTTTAAGCTTTCCTAGAGAATATCTTTTAGACGAGAGTAAAGAGTAAAACTCGATCAACCAACATTGAAATGCGTTTTTGATCTTTGGGGAGTCGTGAAGCTTTTCGTCCTCTCTTTATAAATCAAAGAATCTCCATAAGCATGCACACGAAGCTCATTAAGTTCATTTAGTTGAAGCTTTCGGTGATCACCCGTGGTTTTAAGATCGAAGTTAGCATGTTTCAAAGCACAATATGCTTTATGCTCTAACTCAATTGGTAAATGGAAAGACTTTCCATAAACAAGCTTGTAAGGCGTACAACCAATCGGTTTCTTAAAGCATATGAAATGGCCCACTAAGCTTCATCAATGTGTCAGACCATGAGCACGAATTTCTCCAACCATACCTTTCTAAAATACGTTTTAAACCTCGATTGGACTCTCCTACTTGACCCCTTGTTTGAGGGTGATAAGCGGTAGCTAGACATTGTACCCCATACTTAACATTACCTTTTGCAAACTTATCATTACAAAAAATGGGGCCCATCGATCCGCTTAGATATAGTGCTCTAAAAGTGTGCCAAATCTGCAAAAAGAGATTTTAAAAACTTACTTACTACTCTAGCAGCATTTTGGGAGCCTTTGCCGTCAACCCCATTTCAAAAGATAATCAACGGCTTACGAGGATTATTTATTCCTCTGAGGACGAAATGGTCCCATAAAATCAATGACGCCTCCATACATCAAAATTTCACAACTTGATACTTTTGAGGCATCTCATCTCGTTGTGAAATTTTGCCTTGTCTTTGACACGTATCACAAGATTTGATCATTGTATGGGCATCTCGATATAATAGTCCCAAAAGATACCGCATCAAATCTTTTCGAGCGTGAGATTGGACTATATGCCACCCCGGGTGGGTCCATCATGCAAAGCTTTGAGGATCTCCAGACTGCTTGCCCATGCACACACACCTTTGAAATGATTTGATTCCTCACAAGTACGAAAAAATAGGATCATACCCAGAAATATGTTTAACGTCCTAAAAAACTTCCTCTTTTTTTTTGGTTGAGTTGGACAATTCCTTTGATAATAAAATTCCCCCGCATGGTAATTTGCATAGTCCGCAAACCATGAGTATTTTCACTAGAAATAACTCCAAGAGTTTCTAAAGGAAAATGTTCATTTATGTCTTTGTTTTCTAACACATCCTTATGAGGATTCTCAAGACTAATGAATGGTCTGACGCAATTCTCACTTCCTTTTTTATCACGATGGATATTAAATTCTTGTAGAGAAGAACCACCGGAAGCAACTCGCTTAGCGTTTTTGTTTGTTCATAAGGTACTTTAAAGCCAGTACCTATACACATGCTTTTGGATAAGACAAGATATGGCCAAAACTTTTCAAAAGCATACACAACGGCAAGCATTTCCTTTTCCGTGGTATATAATGAATTGATCTTCAGTCAAGCCCTCGAGCATAAGTTATAGGCTTAAAAGGCTTCATCTTTCGTTGTCCTAAAACCGCACCAATCGCGAAATCACTTGCATCACACATGAGTTCGAAAGGTAGGTTCCATCCGGACAACTAAGATTAGAGCTCGTAAGCTTCTTTTTAAGATCTGAAAAGCACAATACATTCCTTAGAAAACACAAACGGTGTTCATTCTCAAAGTATCATTTTCCTGGAATTCTTAGAAAAATCTGGATAAATCGGCGATAAAAAACCTGCATACCTAAAGAAACTCATACACCTTTAATGTATCGGGGAGGACTTACGATATACTCGACTTTAGATATCGACCACTCATTCCCGACTTTTGAAATGTTTATGCCTAACTCAATTCCTTCTCTACACCTAAATGCACTTCTCCCAATTAAGGACTAAATTCGTGTACTCACACTGTTTTAGCATCTTTTCCTAAAATGGAGAGCACGAAGCAAAACTATCCCCAAAAACTGAGGAAACTCATCCATAAACACTTCCATGTCTTTTCGATCATATCATAATATGGCCATCATACACCGTTGAAAAGTACCGAAGCATTACACAACCATATGGCAATCGTCGATACGCGAATTTCCATACGGCATGTGAAAGTAGTTTTCTCCTGGTCCTGAGGTCTATTGGTAGTGAAATACCCTGAAAATCCACCTAGAAAACAATAGAACTTAATCCACGAAGCTTTCTATCATCTGAATCCATAACGGAAATGAAAATGATCTTTGAGTCCATCAATGAATTTCCTATAGTCGAATACAAACTCTCCAGCCGGTAAGTAAACGTTCGAAATTAATTCAAGTCCTCTTCATTAGCAACGATGTTATTTCACTTTCCTTGGACACAATGCACTGACTAACCCATGGGCTTCAAGATACTATTCATTCCGCATCAAGAATTTTTAGGACCTCTTTTTTATTACCTCATAATTTTTGGGTTAACGCGTCTTTGAACTTTGAACCGTAGGATTTTATAATCACTTCCATCAAGATTTTGTGGGTACAAAAACAAGGGTCGATAACCTTGATGTCGTGATTTTCTAAGCAATGACCTTTATGAATTTAAGCAACCTTTAAAAGAGCACCTTTTTTCATCATTTTTTAAACCGTTGCAATAATTACTGACCTTGTCGTTTCTTCCAAGAAAGCATAGTTCAAAGGTGAGACGGTAAATCGTTTAATTCTAATTCCGAAGGCTCTTCATTAAAGATTTTCCTGCCTCGTTCACTTCACTTTGTTTAAGGTCCATCGGAGGAAGTTTAAACGGTCGTCATTATTTAACAGTTTTTTCATCAAACAAATTATTCCTCCCGATTGAAATCGCATGATCAATTTCCCGTGAAGATCGAATCATCCTTAAGATAAGATTTAATTTCTTCCAAAATGAATTCGGAAGTAAACGGATCAGACGTCGGGGTAGGATTGCCACCCGAAGAATTAGGAAATCCTAGAAATTCCGGAGCATACTCTTCACAAACTGCATCAATGATGTCAATTCGTTTAACCGACTGGTCATTTGTAGAGGATAATCTCTGTTTGATCTAGATTGAAAAGTGACAGCTTTGTTATCAACCCGAAGGGGTATTTCTGCTCCATAAACATCAATTAAAAGCACTAAGCTCCGATCCTTATGAAGATCTCCCAATTAGGAGTTACTCGAGGCTAAGCTTTGAAATCGACAACAACAAAGTCGTAGGTAAAATGAAATTTCCCAACTTTGACAAAAACGTCTTCCGTGAGTCCTTTAGGATAAGTAATTGATCGGTCCGCTAACTCTAAAGTCATCCTAGTTGGTGTAAGTTCAGGCAAAGAAAGTTTTTTCCAAATAGAAAGAGGCATAAGATTTATGCTTGCGCCAAGATCGTCCAAGGAGTAGCATATATCCATTCCCGGGAAATTACATGGAATAAGAAACATGTTCGGGATTCTCCAAGCTTTCGGAAGCTTGTTTGAGAGAATCAAAAAATGCATTGCCGAGCAATTCTCTAGTATGGTATCTTACTAACTCAAGCAACTTTTCCTTATCATTAGAGACAAACTCTTTAATCGTAGGATAAAATCTGCATCAAAATAAAGCATCCGCAAACTAATGTCGAAGCGCAAATGCTGAAAGATTTTGGAAAGATCTTTCTCCATTTGATTCGAAGCTTTATCAAGGGACTTTTGATCATCATGTCGTGAAGGATATGGAATATTTGGCTTAGGTAAATTCTTCGGAATATCAGGTTCCGGAATGGGAGTGGTTTTAGGCAAAGTAGTTGAAACATCGGGTTCCAGAATAGAGAATGGGGGATAACTTAACTGGAGGTGGGATTTGACGGTACTTATCCGTAATTTTTTCTCTTTATCCGTTGCTCAGCTCTTTCTCTGTTCCACTACCTTTAGGAGAAGGATTGTAGGAACGAGGGTCCCTCGTAACAATACCACTTCGATAGTGATTGCGTCTCCCCATACGCTTTGGGTTGGGATTATGTTACGCGGAAGAGTACCCAAAGTTAGGCATGGTTTTGAAACAATCCACAAATCAATGTTTTGCAAAATTTATTTTTGAAAAGTGGTTTGTTGAGTCATCATGACGGCTTGTTGAGATTGTATCGTGTTTAGAATTTCCATTCTTAAGGTCTCCTTTCAATAGTGATTGATTTTGCATGTTCCTAACATCGGATCAATATTCCCTCTGTATCTTGAAACAATCAATTGAAATCTCTTGTTGAACTTGAATTATTACGCTTGAAAGGTTGGTTTTTGATAATCCTTGTTTTGAAAATTTGGAGCATATTATTTTGATTTTGAAAACCGGATTCCAGAAAAATATTCACCTCCGATATAATTATTCACTTACCAGATTCTGATTAAACTATTTTTACCATTGTTTTTACCAGAGCAAAACCGGGTGGTGCCATTTGATTTACTAACAACGGTTGGAGGTAACTGGATTGTAAACCCTAGTCGCAGAAACACAGCCTGATTGTTATCGGTAGCCAACAATTATACCAAGAATGAGCGACGCACCACAAGTAAGCACAAGATTCTCAACCGAGCTTTTAACCGGAGCGAGAGTGACAACTTTTTTAGAAACAAATCTCACTAGTTCGAAAGTGATCCTGCAAGCTTATCGATTCTCTATCCGATTTTAAACTAGAAGCTACATTCATCAAGAAGCATTTGATCTATTACGTGAATAACAACTTTTTGATTTATTCTCAATTATGTTTTAAAAACATCTCTAGTCCGTGTTACTCAAAAGATTTCCACCCGCCCAGCATTAAGGAGTCTTGTTCATTTTCGTTTAAACCATTGTAAAAGGTATCAACTTGAGTTAACTCCGTAAATCCGTGATGGGGGCATGCTCTAAGCAACTCCTTAAATCGTTCCCCATGCTTCACTAACAGTTTCCTTAAATTGTGTGTAAATCAGAGAATTTCGATCCTTTTAATGAGTGGTTTTCGAAGAGGGAAAATTGGTTAAAAAGAACTTGGTAACGAGATCCTCCCAAGTCAAGATTGAGTTTGGTGGTTCTTTCTCGTACCAAGTTTTAACGGCTCCCTCGAGCGAATATGGAAACATCATAAGCTTAATCACATTGTTAGGCACATTCCTAAATCGTAAAGTCGAAGTAATCCTTTTGAAACTATTGATATGAGCATGAGGATTCTCAGTCTCACGATCGTTAAACGGGTTAGCTTGAACCAACTGAAGCAGATTCGTCTTAATCGCAAAATGACCGGCATTGATTTCTGGTAAAACAATAGCTTCTCCGACCCTTCCGGGGGGCACGGAGAGCTCCTCTCCTCATGGTAAAATTCTAACCATAGGTGCAACAATAGTTCGATATCTCCGGATCGCCTATGTTAAAACTTGTTTCCCTCTCCCACGTCTGGAATTGTGACTTGATATGAATAAATTAGACCGTCTAGTGCCATTGCACTATTTAAAGAAAAAAAAAAGAAAAATAATGAAAAAATATTTTGGTTTTTTCTAAAGTTTATCACAATAAAATTTTAAAAACGGACAACGAGAAAACACTTGAAAACCAATAATCAAAACTTACTTCACATAGCTCCTTAAAATTTTTATTTTTAAAGTGACCGTATCACGTAAGTGACACAAATGGTAAGGTTTTTTTACATCTCAAATTCGAGTTGGAACTTATTATGATAATACCTCAATTGAAGGTATTATTTGTTGGTATTCTTTTACCAACTTTGTAACTTTTTAAATTGAAAGAGCAAATATTTTTGTATTTTTGTTTTTAATCTTCTACTTATACTAAAAAGAAAAGAAAAATATTTTTTACTTTTTATTTTTTTTTAATTTTTTTAATTTTTGATTTTCTTAAAAGCGTAACTTTCGAAAACGAAAGAGTCCCAAAACACATCACAAAATTCAAAACAGAATCTTATTCACAAACCTCCCGGCAGAAGCGGCGCCAAAAATTGATATAGCAATTCTATACACGTAAAATATAAAATATATAATAGAGAAAATACCAAATTACCCTTGAGGAAAAAGGAAAAAAAAAGAAAATCTAATCTCACAAAATATATATATAGTATAATACGTGTATTAACCGGGAAGTATGATTCCCGGGTCGTTATCCCCAACGATTTATGAAATTGAAACCACGTTCTTGTTTGGACAATGAATTGAATGGAGACAAAGATTGATTTGATTATCTATAACTACTAATTAAAAACAATAATTAAAATTAACAAACAAAAACAATTAATGCACTAAAACTATTAACGGGGACAAATAAAACGCGACAAATAAGCAACTATACTAATTTTAACTCTTAAAAATACAAATAAAATTTCTAAACCTAAATTAAGGCAAAATAAAATTAATTCTAACAATTAAGCATGAAGACAAATAACGGGAAACCAAAATTTAACTAAAAACGCAAAACGGGACCCCTAAACGGAGATTAAAAACCCTAAAATTTTAAAATTAAACCTAACTTAAAATTTTCTTTTTGAATGGACTCTATTTAACTAAAAAGTAAGTTTAAAGAAAACTAGAACAAAAACGGAGTTGAAATGAGCTTTAAAATACGAAAAACAAGAACGGGAACAAATCCCGTTCTTTAAAAATCGAATTTTTGTAAATTAGACCATACGAAAGCAAAACCAATTTTCCTACAAACTTTATGATAAAAGAAAATTTTCTAAAAAAGATTCATATTTTTTTGATTATTTTTCTATTTTTTATGATTTTTTAAATTTTTTAATGAAAATAAATGTTTAAAAAATACTAAACGAACTATAAAAATCTAGAAAAATTACAGAAAATAGCTTATACTATTTGAAACCTAGGAAAAATAACTTATAAACACAGCTTATCAAATAAGCCACGAAATAAGCTGAAACAGCTTATTAAGCTTATAGGCTAAAACGTGTATAAAGATTAAATGAAGGGAGATGTGGTTGGATGAGCTATTGAAGCAAAACGGTTAAGTCATTGGTGTTGTGTGGGAGAGGTCTTGGGTTCGAGTCCCAGTCACACGTTTTTTAATTTTTTTTATATTTTTTGAAAATTCAAAGAACAAAGTTATAAAGGACACTTTTATAAACAACTTTAATAAAGACACTACAAGCTCAAATTCACAAATAAGCTCTCAAACAGCTTGAGAAGTAGGCTGCCTCAGAAAGTAGGCTTTTGAGAACCAAAAAACTATGATTCAGTAAATGGGACACTCAGACCTCAAATAAGCATTTTTTTTTCAAAACCAAAAGTTGTTTTAGAAAGCTTGTGATGTCTAGCAACTAATTATGATAAGCTAACTTAACTGAAAACACTTTAAACTAACTGAATTTAAAGATCTAAATAGCAAACTTAAGAAATTACTCTAAAAGCTCAAAAACTAATTAAGCTAAAATGCACTATAAGGTTTTTTTATTTATATATTAATTTTAATACATTAATAACCCCCAAACTTCAGACGTGCTAGGCTTTTGAAAACTTATCTACCTACTATTAAAGCATACAAATTTAATTCATAAAACTAGAAAATGCTTTTCAAAAGAGCTTAAAGCAACAAGAGCTTATTAAAAAGAGCTTGTGAAATAGGCTGTTACAGGAAGTAGGCTTTTGAAAGCTTAAAAACTGAATTTTACTAAAATAAGCACACAGCCCTCAAATAAGCACTAATTTTTAAAACCAAAAGCTAATTTAGAAAACTTATGATGACTAGAAGCTAATTTTGATAAGCTACTTAAACTGAAAACACTGAAAGCTTATTGAAATTAAAGATCTAAGGGGCAAACTCAGGAACTTACTCTAAAAGCTCAAAAATCAATTAAGCTAGAAAGCACAATAAGCTACTTCAGAAGCTAAGCTTTTGAAAACTTATCAAACTACTTATAAGCTATGAATCTAAATCATAAAAACAGATCATATAAGCTAAAAACCTAAAATTAGAAGCTAAGAACCACTTACTACTGTTTTTGGTTTTTTAGAAATTTTAGTGAACTATGAATGCTAAATTAACCTAGATTATAAGCTAGAAATTTAAAAGCAAGAATTAATCTATCTAAACCTATATGTAAACTATTAACCTACTGAATTTTACTTATCAAATCCTACTTATGCTAGCTTAATAGTGATCAAAGAAAGTATGCAGTTAGGAACTGCAGTACTTATCTGATGCACTTGACAATTGGGTAAAACCCAAATGCAATTGCCCTTAATGGTCAAACCTGCATTTGACACACCCAATGAGTGTAAATGAACACTTAGCAAACAATATCCAGGCTCAAAGAAGCTTGGATCAAATTTTTCTAACTAGCTTAAAAGAGAAAATCTCCCCTGGTGCAAAACTAAATAAAACCAACCTTAACTCACTAAATTATGAAATCTAATCTATGAAAACACTTTTACTACTGATTTAAAGTGATTTTAAAACTAGTTCACAAACTTTTATCAACCATTTTTGACTTTTGAAGGTCAAACTCAACAAATCCAAACACTCCTTTAAACATAGAAAATTCTATTTAAGCTTTTGAAATTAAGATTTAAAACTCAAAACTCAATTACCATGCTACACAAAGCTTATAACAACCTAAATGAACATTTATCAACCAACAAATAAGCCAGAATCAAAGACCTTAAAGCTATGCTAATATTTTTAGTTTTTTATGATTATATGACAGATTAAAGTGAAAACTGAGATCTATACTAATTTAAGCTAAGACAGGTGATAAAATAAGTTCATTAAGCACAATAAGACAATATCTAGCACAAATAAGCTAATGAATAAGCAGAATAAGCAAATGATAAGCAACTAAGCAAATTTAAGCTAGAATTTTAAAATAGAAAAGGAAATAGGGAACTAACCAAAACCTTAGCTAAACAAAGGTTGAAATTGCTCAAAGAGCTTGTCTACTAGCTCTGGCTTATTGTTAATAAGCCAGTATAAGTCCAATGAACTCTTCCCTTTCTAGTTCATCATCCAAAAAGCTCCAAGTCCAATAAGCAAGGGTATTTTAAGCTGATTTTAAATTTTGAGTGAATTAAGGCTTATTAGAGCTAAATTACAAGCTTAGAGACTTGTAAGAGCTTATGAAAGCTTGTTGTGAGCTTAAGAAACAGTATCATTCATTTGACTTTTTATAAAAACTTTAACAAGTGAAAAGAGATTATGAAAACTAAATGATGATCTTATTAATACTTAAAACAATTACAATGCTTAAGAAATCAGATTACAAGAGCTTTAAAGGGGAAAATTACATCTTAACTAAAAACTACATAAACTAATTTTTAAAAGAAAAATTACAGGTAAAAGATATCTCTGTGTGTGAGGAATGAGGCTATTTATAGCCTTAAGTAGATCCTTCTAGGTCCTTAGGTCTCTGCACGCTCCTTCCAATCTTGTCCGTACATTCCTTCAATGATTGGAAGACTAATCTTGGCCGTTAGATCACATCTTAGCTCTTACGGATTGCCAGCGTGGCAATCCGTGATTGTGACAGGTTTGTGCTTCTTTTGTGAGTAGCCCGAGTGTAAAAGCTTTATTTCCTTGTGCTTCTTTCATGTCCACCGTGTCATTCTTTCTTGGGTCTCCTCCAATAAGAGTGCTTGGTGACGTTTTACCCTGACAACGTGTACTTTCACCCTTGAATTAGCTTGCCACGTTGTTAATTATCATTTGCCCTTTGATTTGACCCATGGGGTTAAACCTTGGAGACGATGAACAGTAACAACGTTTTTTCCCGCTTATTTTTTAACTGAAAGGGGGTGTTTGACTTTCTTTTGACCCGGGTATATAAGTCAGGCTTATAAAGGGGTTTGGGCCGGGTTTTTGGAATTGGGCTTGGACTTTGGTGTTGGATTTGTTATATAAAAAGTTAACGAGTGTTAACTTCTATTAATAGAAGTTAACACCGTTAAGGCTTTAAGGGCTGGTTTGGAAATATTTGGAGTTTTGTCTTTTTGTGGTTTGACTTAACTTGACCAAAGGTTGACTTGAGTTGACCATTCTTGACTTTTGATAGCTTTCTCCCGGCTCTTTGTGTGCTCTTCCGTTCCCGTGTTCGTGTTTGTCCGTTTTCTTGAGATTTATGCAATATCCGTACCTACACAATCACAAAGACAAAACAAGCAATATACAAGCATTTAAAGCACAATTTTGTCTTTTTAGGGCCATTTTTGATATAAAACGGATATGTGTTTTCACACATATCAAAAATTCCCCAAACTAAGCGATTGCGTGTCCTCACGCAATGTTATATGCCTTATAACTAAATACCTTAAAACTTCCCCAAACTAAACCTTTGAAAAGTAGCAAAGACTTTTTGTGGAGAGATTAAGAAATCACAAGTTATAAAACACCCCTATTTTCCCATTTTTCTAAAACTTTTTCATTTTTTTTATATTAATAATAGATTATTTTGACTTTCATTATTTCCATAACTATTAGGGATCATAGAACAAGATGCATTTCGATTCCGAGAATGCCCCAAAAAGGATAAATTCATCGTCCCCGACTTTTCACTCGCTTCAAACCAAGCTTAAAACAAAATCATAGCTAAATATCAGTAAAGATGCTAACACTACTCATATTTGCAACTTGTGAACTTTTCACTCCCGACATTTATTATATCTTAAGTGATTGTGCTATTTTGAATTTCAACCATGGATCAACTTTTTGCAACATACTATGCTTTATGTTCCACCTTAGAATAATGAGTTTAAAGGCGAGATCATCCCATGTAGCGACTTTCGTCTCGGCACATCCCAACCTTACGGCTAAGTGACCAGGCTTTTGACACCCCACAGAGACTAGTATCGGAACTCACGGACCTTAGGTTTCAAAAATTCTCAAGTTTCCCGGATATTCATAGCTTATAAAATAGAATAGTCAAAGTGCAAAAGCATATTTGAATTTAACAAAAAGAAGTCAATTATTAATTTAATTTAACTATTTAGACATTTATGCAATTGTAACCCTCGACTTTTTAGAAGGCTGCAACATCGGTTGTGAGCCGGCAAGATGCAGCAAACTTTTATCAGTCTCGGATTTTTATTATTCTTACTATGGGCTTTCTTTAGAAGACTACCACATCGGTTGTGAGCCGGCAAGAGGTAGTAAACTTTTATCAGCCCACAGCTTTTATTATATTTATTTTTTTATCATTTTACTATTTTTTTTATATTTATTTATTTAAAGAAGACTTCTTTTTTGAAAAATTCAAGTATAAATTTGACAAAAACACTTATTTTATTTTTGAAAATTTAATTTTTTTTCATATTTTTGAAAATTTTGGTGGGAAAATAGGGTACGTGAGAACAACGGGTAAAAGTAGGCAAAATCATATCGAAGATATACTACCCCATATTAAAATCAAACATTGTCCTCAATGTTTCCTAGCCTAAGACTTAAAAACCCCATACTAGAGACCGCAAATTAAGAAAACAGATTAAGTTTTATGAAAAATAAGGACAAATAAGCAAACACCTTAGAGAAATAAGTACTTGATAATAAGCTAAACTAATAAGCTACTTTAACTTCTAAATGAGCATATTTAAATCTAAGTGGACATATCATAATTCAAACTACTTCTAAGCTATTAACTGAGACATATTAAGCTACAATTAGATAGAATAAGCACATAAGCAACAGTATTAAGCACAAATAAAGCAGATTAATAAGCTGAAAAGGAAATTAAGCTTAAAATAGTAAAAGTAAACTAACCTTGTCACTTTTCTCAAGAACAAGGACATATAAATGCCTTTAGAGCTTATCTTACAACTTTAGCTTATTTCATAAGCTGGTAATGGCCCACATAACCCCATCCATTTCTAGCTATTCCCCCAAAATCTTTTTAACTTTTAATGACTTTTTTAAGGTAATTTAGTGGAAAAAGCTGATTCATTTAAGCTATTAGCAAGCTTAACTAATAAGTAATTACTTAGTTAAGTAACAACGACTTATTAGCTATTAAGGATTTCCAAACCTATTTAAGCAAGATTACATAAAAGTAAAACACAAAATTAAAAGGAAAATTGAACTTTTATAATCTCAAGGATTACAATTTTTTGAAAAAGAAATACATTAAACATTACAATAAGAATTAATTTAAGCAAAAATTATACTAAAAGCTACTGTGTGAATATGCAGCCGCTATTTATTCCAATGAGAGAACTTCAACCTTGAGGAAGCGTCCACCCCCATCTTCATCTTACCCTTGATGCATAACGAAACTTTTAAATTCCACAGTTTGGTACCTTTAGATCATCCTCCACTTTTCTCACCAATAGACACCTTAGATTGGCCAAGGTGTTAGAAATTGATGTCACACTTGCCACGTTGGCCTTCTAGAAAGGATGGGAGTATGTGGAGAAGGGAAGATTTACCCTGTGTTATTCATTGTGTGTAAAAATAGGTGGGAAAGATGATACACAGTGAATTTGACCAATTTTTTTATTTCATTGACTTTGGATCTAGTTTGGGCTTAATTATCTTGGGCTTGGACAGGTAATGAAATGGATTTGGATTTTTGACTTAGGCTTAGATTTTGGATAAGGGCTTGGTATACTTTAAATATTAATGGGTTGACCCGGCCCACAAAACGGGTACGGGTTGACCCATTAAAAATGAAAACGCCCTCAGCTTTGTTTTCTCACGCTCTTCCAATCTCGTGCTCGGTTTTGTCCTTTTTGGCTTTGTTTTTGTCTTTTTGTGAATATCCGTTACCTGCACATCACAATTAACAAAACACACATATACAATGTATTTTTCATGTATTTTTTGTCATATAAGCTCGTTTCAATAAAGAAAATTGATATGTGATTAAACAGATATCAAAATTCCCCCATACTATGCTATTGCCGTGTCCTCACGCAATGATATAAATACACGCTTAAAAACTAAAAATTTCAATCCCCCTAGACTAATTACCTCGAAAAGTAGCTAAGTGTTCATCTAAGGGGATTAAGAAATCATTAGTTTTGAAACGCCATGTTTTACCATTTCTTTATATATATATATATATTAAAATATAATATAATAATATATATATAGATATATTATATATATATTATATATATATATAATGAAACACACATATTGAGCTTTACTATTTAATCATAACTTTAGATCACGGACAAGAAACACATATAAATAGTGTCCCAAAAAGGATAAATCCATCGTTCTTGATTTTTCACCTGCTCCAAACCAAGCTTAAAACAAAATCACAGTTAAATATAAGTTAAGATGCTAACACTACTCATAAATGCTAATTGTGTACGCATAGCTACTTTTCGCTCCTTTACTCCTAAATCCTCTAGGGGATTTATTTTTATTATTGGTGACAAATAAATTATGTCCTTATTCATATAAAGTAAACCCGGTTTAGACAATAATTTAGTTTTGAAATCTTTTCCTAAAGAAAGATATGTGAGAATAAGGCCTCATTAATTCTAATTCGCATGATTTAGGGTTTATCCTTTTTATTTCATCCGAAACAACTCAACTACGAGTCCAGAGATGGAAGCTTTATTTAGATAACCCGGAGTTGAAATTTGGCTTTATTATTATTATTGCTTACATTTTAATCCCCCGTCCTTTTAAACAACGGCACCAGTCGTATGCAATCCGACCAAGTTCCAGGATCTTATTTCGACCATGAGATCCTCAACTTTTTGAAAACTGCCACATTGGTATGCGAGCCGACCATGGTCCAGTAAACTTTTATCAGTCTCGGATTTATTATTCTTATTATTACCTCCACCCTTTAAACGACTGCCACATCGTGTAACGAGCCGACATGGTTCCATGGTTTTATTCAGCGTCGTTTATTACATTATTATATTATAGCCAAATTTCAGGTCATGTGGTCTTTTAACTACCTAGACAACGGTAGTGAGCCGTCAAGAATCGGTAGCCTATTTCTCCACAACACTGACAAAACCTCGATGTGTACCTTACTTTCACCAAAAGGAATCTCTACGAAGGGATTTAAACTAAGAATCGCAAAAACCAAAGTAACTTTATTTATTTAACAATTATATAACGTTTATTAAGCTGGTGGGAGCAAAAAGCCACAATTAACCTCTATGAGCTCTAAAGAGATCCAACTACTCCACGCTTAGCATCTAACTTATATTAAACTCTATCATTTTTCGTTCTTCGCAAATTTAAAATCTTTAATAAAAAGATCCGCGAATGCTTAGTCTAATAAAATCAAGCTTTGCATATTTAAAGTCTATTATGGAAACTTGCAAACTCTTGGCTTTTTCAAGCTAGAATTCGCGTTTTAAAGCTTCTTGTATAAAAGACTAGCAAAAGCTTTCATTTATATAGGTTAAGGGGCAAGCTAGAGCGCAACATGCTCGATTAAGTCAAAATTTATTCTTGTTCTCACCATCGGAAAGTCAAAAATTTATGTCAAAACACTTATTTTATTTTTGAATTTTTTTTAATTTTGGCATAAAATCAAATATTTTTAGTATTTTGGTGGCAAAACGGGGTTACGTGAAGATAAAGCAAATGCAATTAAGATCAAATCGATAGATACCCCCATACTAGAACTAAACATTATCCTCAATGTTTAAAGGGTCTCTACGTAAATATAAAGCCGTTTATTAATTATGCTAATAGATAAACGTTAGTCAATAAAATCTTAGGATATTAGATTCTCATATATAAGCATGTTAAGGATTGAAGCTGAGTGAACGATAGACAAAACCACAAGCACAGGAGTCTTCATAATCCGGGGCAATCCTAACATAAAACACAAGCCACGAAACACGAGAAGAAAGAGGCGAGCCTCCTCACATCACACTTATTAGAAAATATAAAAAATAAGATAGAAACACGGGTTGCCTCCCGAGAAGCGCTTGTTTTTGTTAACCAAGTTACGAGCCTGACTCGACCCTGAATTTAGTGGTCCATGAGGAAGGTTTGGAGATTCGGGACAACCATAGGTGGTATGTCCTCTCCAAAATAATGTTTGAGTCTATGACCGTTCACCTTGAAGTTTGGTCTGTCAGTTTGAGATAACTCGACGGTACCATAAGGGAAAACTTGAGTAACGGTGAACGGTCCGGTCCAACAGGTTTTGAGCTTGCCTGAGAAAATCTTTAATCGAGAATTGAAGAGAAGAACTCGATCACCAACGTTAAAAACGTGGTACTTAATCTTGGAGTCATGAATCTTCTTCGTTTTCTCTTTGTAGATTAAAGAGTTCTCGTAAGCTTGATCCCGGAGTTCATT